>PVKA01001815.1:0-115000 GCA_004027165.1 Ctenomys sociabilis | reverse complement strand
TTTTAACAATTCTCACTGCTAGAAATATTATATTATAGAGTTTATTTGTGCCTTTTCTTTTTTTTTCCATTTTATTGAGAAACAAGTAACAATGAGATAGTTTCATATCAAGTTTGTAGGACAGTTTCAATAATTAATACATTGCATATTGTTTTCTTAGTGGTTAATTGTTGTACAAGATGCAGACATGATATTCTATTTACAAACACTATTAAAACAGATCCCTCTATTCACTGAACTAAGAGAATTTAGCTGTATATCTATCTTGACTATTTTGAATATACAGATACAAAATGGTCATTGATTTGTGTCCCCTTTTTTGTTTGGTTTTATCAATTAAATATCATAGGTGTGTGAATTCAGCAAAATATTCCCAAATAGTCCAGTAGTCTATAATAGTATTGGGTTTTCCGTATGTCTGGCAGTGTCAGAAGTTGTTGACTTGAGTCTTTTACAGCTCAGCATAATAATATGGTTTTGCTTCTTATAGTTCTGTTTAATACTTTTCTGCTGGATGGCTGTAGAAATATCATATAGTCTCCGTAGAATAAGAACTCAAGAGAAGAAATAAGAACAGAAAGACATAACACACTTAATAGGAAAGCAAGAACTTGAAGAGTAGACAATGGGAGAAGAACTAGGAAACACGACAGAGGCAAAGCCATGCAGTTACATTTGTGCCTTTTCTGTCCCTCCCAAGAGTTGTGCACGTTTCAGGAGAGCAGAAGGTTTGTTTAGCTCACGGTTGTGTCCTTGTTACCTGACCTCAAGATAGCACAGAGGAAGCGCTAAGTCACCACTGTTGGCTTTCTTTCTGCTGGGTATTGTGTTATTTTAATGTGCTCTTCTCAGTTCCTTCTCAGGCCGACCCTTTGAATCAGATCATAGTTTTTAAAAATACCTAAGTGGTATTTTCTGGATATCAGACAATGTTCTCCAGGTTTAACTGATATATAAATTAAGTTCCCATAGTAACCTCATGAAGTCTTCTCTATTTACAGGTAAGAATATAGAGGGACAGAGAAGTGAAATAACAAATATTTATCTAGAGAGTGGTTACATCTGGATTTTTACCTAGCCAGGCTGACTCAAGTTTCTGTGACATTAACTGTCATATTGCAAACCTTACCACATGTTTATTTGACATGTCGGAGAACTAAGAGAGAGAACCTGGTCTGAAAAATTGCCCAAGCTTGCTATGGATGTGGTGTATTCATCCTCGTAATGTGTACTTAAGAATTAACAAACTATAGAACACACCGAATTGAAGTATATTATGGGAGCTCTTTATAGAATAGCAGAAAGAATAGTGAATTTAAAATCAAAGACCAATATTTGAGTTCTGGTATGATTTCAGGGATCTTCTCAATGTCATGATCAAAGCCCAATAAATTACTTTTATGTTTTTCTGTACATTAAGTGGATAATATATACATTTTAAACTCATGAATATTATAATCAGTACCAAGACACATATCATATTTTCAGTTATTTAAAGATACCCTTTGATAATCTTCAGCTATAATACTATAGAGTGAATACAGAAAAATTATGGAAAAGCATTTAAAACCAGCTATCTTTATTGTATATGGTTAGAGCTAAAGAAGCCCTTAAATGCCACCCTTTTTCAAATGTGTCATTTAGCTAATGAGCTCCAGACAAGAACAATGACAGTTCATGGTCACCAGAACATTAATAATCATCCTAGTTTAATTTTCTTTCTTTGGGTAGAATGCTTCCACATGAGTAGTGGAGAGACCAGCATTTTTAACTTCTGCTTTTCTTCCTTGTTTTTTTTTGCTAATGAGGCATGCACGCTATGGTGACAAGCACCCTATAAATAAGAAATGGAAATCGTAAATCAACTTTATGGAAAGGAGGCAGGTAATGGTTTCTTCATCTTATACTGTCTAATGATTAAGCTTTAACAGGGTTTTCAGAAACAACGGGAAAATCTATTTTGACATCAGTTAGCAATACTCATTTTCAGATTTCACGATCATTGAATTTACTGTGTTAGCTACTCTTTTATTAGTTGTTTGAATAACTAGTAACCAGTTGAGGGCTGCAGTCATTCTACTTTTTACTTTAAATGGATAATGGAATTGAACTTAAAAGTTTTAATATTCACATGTCTGATAATTTGTTGTTTGTTCTCTCAATAGATATTTATTACCTATCTACAATGTGAAATACTGTTCTGTACACTACATAAAGAGTGGTGGACAAGTTAGGCAATACATATAGACAGTATATTATCAGGAATGAAAGAGCAGTTGGGAAAGATAAAACAGGGGTGTGGAGATAGGAACTTTTTGAGTAGATGATCTCAGAAGGCCCCATGAAGGAAGTGACATACAAAGATTATGTGGCAAGGGAGCGACCGGCTATAAAATCTAAGGAAAATCCATACCTCAGAAAGAGAGGGCTCACAGCAACTGTGAGGAAGGTGATGTGCAAAGAGACAGTCCCTGAGTTGTGTAGTAGCCACTGTGGAGAAAGACTTAGGATGTGGTATGAACCTTAGAGTTTGCTGTACAATGAAAAATCCCTTTTAAATAACTCAGCGTTATAAACCAAGTGATCTTTCTTATTCTCATGGAAGACCTGGAACAGTCTTGTGAGATTCTCAATTTTATGTGTCAACTTGACTAGGCTAAAGGATGCTGAAATAACTTGTAAACCATATTTTTTGGTATTTCCATGAGGATATGTTCAGAAGAGACTAACATTTGATTAGATGGACTTACTGAAGATCACCCTACTCTACCTGATGCGGATAAATATCCATTCTTGGAGGGCCTAAATAGCATGAAAAGGCAGGAGAATTTTCTCTTTGCTTAATTTAGGACATTGTCTTCTCCACTCTGGAGCATTGATGTTATTCTTGAGACTCTGGACTAGCACTGGGGGCCTCAAGCACTGCGACCCCAGTGCATAGCCACGCATACATGGACCTCGATGATCATACTCACTTCTGGCCCTTGGGGCATGAGAATACCCCAGTTTTCCTGCCCTCCAGGTTAGAGGTGGCAGATTGCAGGATGTAATCTCCGCAGTCAGGAAGTCAACTGCTCAAGAAAAATCTCTACTTATCTCTATATGTCTCCTGGCTTCTGTATGGAAAATCATGACCAATGTATTTGATCCTATATTTTATAGATGCGTATAACACATAAAAATAATCATGGACTGAGAATGATGATAGATTTTTCAAAACAAAATGTAGTTGGCAGAATATTGATAATGAAATCTGAAAAAGTAAAGCACACGAGAACTCCTGGACAGAGAAATTTAGAAAAGAAGAAAATAATTGGGCTCCAACATTTGGAGCAAACTCAAAGAGTCACACAGGAACCCTGAAGGATCTTCCCATCTCAGAATCCATGAATGCAAAAGAAGTAGACCATGGAAATTAATTTAACTGCTTGCAGATCACTTTAGGGAATTCCATCCCTGATCCTCTTCAACAGCCTGTGTAGCTGCCCCTGATTGCTTTTGGCTTAGGCTAATACTTCAAAACATTTCTCTCTCAATAAAGTGGGATCAGAGCTCCTACAGCAGGCTTTTGCAAGAAATGCCAAGGAGAACTCGAGAGGCATAAGAAGAAAGGAAAATACACCAGAGCAAGTTGACAAAAAAATATTTTAAATCTTCCATGCTTGGCACAAAGATCTCCTTATAGGGAACTTTGCAAGTATCATTAATTGGCCTTCTCATATTTGGTCTAAGGATATCTTGTTTTTTGACATACATTATGCATTTACCTAAAGTCCTTGTCACAGTTTAGACCTCAAATGCCCTTCCCCCCAAACATCATGTGTTCGAGGGTGGGGCTTTTCAGAATGCAATTGTGCTATAGGTTCTAGTCACGTCAATAGACTTAATTCATTGATGAATTCTTGAATATACTGTTCAGGAGTGGGGCCTAGTTGAAGGAGGTGCATCACTGAGGTCATAACTTTGGAGGGTCTAGCATCACATCACTCAATCTGGCTCTTCCCTGTCTCTCTGCATCCTGTCCAAAGGTGAGAAACTTTGCTCGACCATTCCCTCCCAAACATGATGTTCCAGGCCTAACAGCAGCTTATCCATGGACTGAAATGCCTGAATCCTTAACCTAACAAATCTTTCCTTCCTTAGGTCATATTTACAGAATTTTGGGGGCCAGGGAGATAGCTCAGTAGAATAAGTGTTTGCCTGGCAAGTGCAAGGGCCTGAGTTCAATCTCTGGTTCCACAAAGGAAAAAAAAAAAAAAAGAAAGAAAGAAAAAAGACCTTTTTAAAAAATAAAATAAAGAATTTTACCTCAGCAGCAAAAAGCTGGCTAGACAAGCGATGAGGATAGAAAAAAAATATCGCAAATATTTGAAAGAAAATAAATGAGATAAAATAAGGAATGAAGGCTGGGGAGATGGCTCAGTAGAATAAGTGCTTCCCTAGCAAGAACAAGGACCTGAGTTCAATTCCCAGTTTCACCAATAAATAAATAAATAACAAATGAGAAGCTGATATCAGACCTCTCTCACTAGTAATCCTTTTGCTAGAAGACAGTGACATGTGATCTTCAAAAATGATGCCAAATTCTACATTTCATGCCTATCTTGAAAATTCAGAAAGCTTTATATGGGTCCATCTTGTTTTCCTGGCACCAAGTAATTGGAACCCATAGAACCAAACCTGTTGTCCTGGGACCAATAGCAATATTTAAATTTAGCACGCATGAGAATCAGCTCAGGGTCAGGTGCATGTGGACCCTGTACTTCCCCTGAGTCTGATCAGGGGCAGAACAAATGATGAGGTGAGCAGGCAAATGCTGGCATTCTAGGTCACGGACCCATACTTTGAGAGCTATTAAATTAGACCATATTCTCCAGCCACCATTATTCCTCAACTTTATGAATTATTAATATTCTTTAACTGGCTGCTGTTCCAGTTTGTGATTCCTACTTTAAATTTTATATGCCATAATGTTTTCAATTTGTAGTGAGCATTTCTCGTTTTGAAAAAGCTCAACCTTCCAAACTAAGGGGAGCCACCAAACATTTGAACACGTGATATGAAAGTAACCTTTGAGTTTTGGAAGCATTTTTTCTTGCAAAAAAATTCCAGGAGATTTTAGTGGATCAAAGCTTGATTTGTGCAATGAAGACAGTGAGAAGTTATAGATAGGTTTAAAAATAATTATGTAGGATATGAAAATGATTATGCAGTGGTGCTACTTTGGGACTGTCAGGATTGTTTTGGGCAAATCTGTCTGAGTGTATTCAAAATGAATTTCTCTTTTCTCAGAACAGCATAGGTTGTGTCCCAGAAGATGGGAAAACTTAATAGAAAATGTTCATATCTGTATATATCAAGTAACAGAAGAGTTTCAAAGCATCATACAGCAAACAAATATGACTGTATTCTTCAAGGAAAGCCATATTTTAGAAGGAAAGAAAGAGAAAGAGAGAGAGAAGAGAAAAAATGAGGAAAAAAGAAACTATTCACTGTAATGCAAGACTCCAAAATATAGTTCATGATCATGAAAGTAGGCGAGCTCTTCATGGATTATCTTTTCTTTCTTCCTTCCTTCCTTCCTTCCTTCCTTCCTTCCTTCCTTCCTTCCTTCCTTCCTTCCTTCCTTCCTTCCTTCCTTTCTTTCTTTCTTTCTTTCTTTCTTTCTTTCTTTCTTTCTTTCTTTTGTGGCCAGGTCAGCCCATCCTAGGGGTGGGGCTGGCGTGGCATGTGGCTGGCGTGGCATGTGGTGCCAGGGATTGAACAGTGTGGTCCCTCACTTGCCTAAGCTTGCCTAAGCAGGCACTTTAGACCACTGAACTATCTCACCAGTGCCCTTTATGGACTATCTTGAGGCAATGCAACTGCCCAAACTCTGTCCTATAATTACACTTTTTTCATGCAGTAAATTTTCTTCTGGGATCTCTTTCCTTTTACTCTTCCATGTCTGATCTCACTCTCCCTCTCTGGCAGTACAGGGATTGAGCCCAGAGCCTTGACACTGAGTTACAGTCCAGTTTTTCTTTTTCCATTTGAGACAGTTTCTCATGAAGTTTACAATATACCCAGACTAAGCTCAAACTTAAGCTCCTCCTACCTCGGCTTCCAAGAGTGCTGGGATTATAAGCAAGCACCACCACAGCCAACTTTATTATTTTTGTATTTTTCTCTTTGAAGCTTTTCCTCTACTCTTTTAATTGTTAGTAGTAATGTTTACACTTCACTGTATTATGCATTTTATTCCCACATCATTTCTTGTACTGCATGTATGTATTCTGTAAAGACTTTTAAAGAGTTCTAAATCTTATTTTACATGGGAGCGGTCACTGTGAAAAGTGCTTTACTACAACGCTGACTTTGCATGTAAAGCACCGTGTGAGTATGTAAGACTGCTGGCACTTCCTCAGTAAATGAAGAGATGTTCTTTTCGTACATTTGCATTTGGGAAAGATAAAATACCTGGAGGCCTCAGCTGACTGCATATACTGTGCTGATTCACTGTGGTGTTTCATCTTCTCATAAAAGGCTCAGTTTGCCTATCACAACTTTTCGGATGATCATGGTTATAAAGCTGGTGCTCACAGTCACCAGTGACAGTGATGTGATTCTGCATTCCATTTTGCAGCATATGTCCTTATGATGTGGTTTGTGAGCTCACAAATACCATATCTGAGTGCTTTTGCTTGCAAAAATGTGTCTGCTAATACAACCTATTTCATTGTGTGGAGTGGCTTATAGAGCGTTGCTGTGTATTGTTTCTGAAAAAATAAACCTTCTTTAAAATTATAGATGAATGCTTTTAAAAATAAATTTATAATTATTTTTCCCAAATTTTTTTTTGAGATTCTCATCTTTTAGGATTTTAGATTTTAGAAAATTAGGGATTAGAGAATTTAGGATTTAAGGAATTCTTTTGGTCATTCAAAATATCAACATTTCAGATTATGGCATTCAGGATTGAAGCTTTTGGGAATATGGCCCAAATCTGAGTCATACGCTCCTCTGACAGTGTTTAAGTATTTACCAAGCACCTGAGCCCAGTAGCAAACCGGAAATTATTTCTTGAAAGTCCGGTAACTGACAATAAAGCAGTTGGCTTTGTTTGAGAACTCCAAGGATGCTGATTCTCCTAGAAAGCTTGCTGGTCTACGCTATGTCCTGGTTAGACACAAAGACTTCCAACAGCAGGGTACCTGCTGGTTCATATATAAAGAACTACTTGTGAAGCCATTTGTATGGCAAGCAGGCTCCAGAGTCTTCCCTTGCTCTGAGCACTACTGAAAGCTGGCAGCTTTTCAGGCCACCTGGTAAAGGGGTCAAAGCAGGACAGAAACTGTGGTAAAAGCTGCCTCTAGACTCTTCACGACTCACCAGCAGTGTGTCCCTTTTCCAGTTCTGCTACATCTATGTGTTTAAGCAGTATGTCTTATAAGAGGCCTATGAGAGGAATTTTAAAGCCACAGTATAATAATTGCTGTCACTTACAAAGCAAATTTATGTATTTCTATGCATTTAAGTCTTCTCAACATCTCATTTTATACTTTCTATTGATTCCTTGAATCTCATTTTTATTTATGAGTCAATGTTGAATAAATTCTGTGTGAATCTATGCAACAAACTATGCAAAGTTGGGTTTAGCAGTCAAGTGCCGTGGCAAATTCAACATTATCTAACATTAAATTCTTGCCATCTTAGTTTAGTTCTGTACATATCCCCAAGATAGAGCTAATATAAAATGCCTGTAATTTTGGTACTAGCGCTCTCTTCCTGGGGGTGAACTTGGGTTTTTGCTCTCAAACATGTGTTGGGATATAAATGTATTGCATTTATTAGCTCCCTTTTAGAAAATAATTAGGTAAGTAAGTGACAACGTCCTGAAATTAGAAGAAGAACTAGACATTCAGCCAAGAGACAAGAGCAGAAGAAGCAGAGGAACAGAAGATCACTTCATGAGGAAGGGTTCAAGGGTGGTAAATTTCAAAGCTTTAAACTCGGTGCTAATAGTTAGACTTATTTTATTATGCTTCCTTATTTTTATTTTCAGGGACATATTGCTCCAGATCAATCTGTGTCACATAATAAATCTTTGAAGATAAACTCTGAAACTGATTAGCCGTTCTAACATATTGAATCTAGAGTTAGGAAATTCTTTTGTTATGATGACAGAAATTCTCCTAGATGTCTTTCTTCTCTTCTTGGCATTACAGTGGCTCTCATCTCCCCCAAACTAATCAGTATGTGACATTCGATCATTGGTTTACCAGTTTGCTATTGATGTTATAGTCATTGGCACAGAACAACAGAAGTTAAGAGTACATATTAGGAATTCAGAATTGTTAAACTCAAGGAATTTGTTACGAGGTCAGTTAAATGGGGCTGGCATGGCCTGCGGTGCTAGGTATCAAACCGTGGTCCTTGTGTATGCTAGACAGATGCTTAGGCTGCTGACCTATCTCCCTGATGTGGTATAATTATATTTTAAAAAGTGTGCATCCTCCTTGGAATAGAGTCAGGGGGCTTCTTAACACTGGTTTTGTTATCTTTCATTATTGGAAACTCACAGCCATAGTACCTTCTTACCACACTTCCATATTCTCATTCTGGAACTTTCATGAGATGTATGCTAAAGTAACTTTCATAGAAAAGTAATCTATTCTATAAACATTGGCTTTTGTAATTCCCCTCTCACTAATATGTTATAGAACAGTTTCAGTGTAATCTTCAGTTCTACTCTCCTCTTTGTGAGTTGTATTTTCAATTGTGTCTAATCTGATACTTACCCACGCCAAGCCAGCCACCAAAACCAGGCATGGTGAGGCACACCTATAATCCCAGTGCTGGGAGACAGCGAGGTCACTATGAGTCTGAGCTGTGTAGTGAGTTCCTGAACCAAACAAACAAACAAATTTTAAAAATTTGAAAAATATATGTAATTATACAGAACAAACTTTTAAACTTTACAAAAAATATTCTTTTAAGAGGGTGGCTCAGCCCACCTAGGGCGGGGCTGGCGTGGCACGTGGTGCTTGGGATCTAACTGCGGTTCCTGTGCTAGCTTAAGCTTACCTAAGCAGGTGCTTTAGACTGCTGAGCTATCCCTCCAGCCCCTACAAAATATCTTTGAAACATCTATCAATAAATTGTACACTACCTACAAAAGTATAAGAATTAGAAGTAATTACTCTTACTACAAGGCGACAACTAAAACAAAAGATTCAAAGAAAGTGTGTCTTTCTGTGCTAGAAGACAGTAAATAGCATTATACACTCATATTCCCAATGAAATATTTTCTGAGCTTTGACAATGAGTTTTATACAAACAGCCTATTAATTTAATCAAGGCACAGTGGCACATGCCTATCATTAGTCTCAACCCTCAGAAGCTGAAACAGGAGGAACCTAAGTTTGAGCCCAGCCCGGGCAACTTGGCAACTTAACAAGAATCAAAATAAAATGGCACTGGGGTTGTAGCTCAGTACAAAGGTCCTAAGTTCAATCTTCAGTACTGCAAAATAAATAAACAAACAAGGGGCAGGGAGATAGCTCAAGAGAATAGGTGCTTGCCTAGCAAACACAGGGTCCTGAGTTCAATTCCCATTACCACAAAAAATAAATAGGTAAAATAAAATAAATAAACAAATAAATAAACTTTAATGCTAACATGCATTGCTAGGGGAAATGTCCAAACATAGTATACAATGTGGAAAATAATTCAGGAAAGAAGATATGGGATCCAAGAACATATGAACAAGGAAAGTAGAAACATGTGAGTGAATGTGATCAAACAGTAACAATAGAGAGTAACAATGTTTAATTTATGTATTAAGCAATACATAAAACACGACATCGTACAAGTGAATATATCAGATAACTGGGTAAAATAACAACTACAACTAAGCTAATTCTGAACCAGTGGAAATATATTAGAATTTCCAGAAAAAAAAAATCTGAAGCAGACATAATGGATTAAAATGACATTATGGTTTGGGTTTAGATATCTCCCCCAATCATATGTATGGCATTTAAAGAAGTGGCTGAATCTAGAGTGTGTGATTGCCTCGTGATACAATGCTAGATTTAGAATGCCATGATTAAGCTATTAAGTCAGTCCACTAATTGATTTGGCATCATGCCATTCCCAGTATCCAAATCCGTATCAGCCAGTGTTTACTACAGAAATAGATATAACACAAGATATATTGGCTTACACTGACCAACCAGAGTCAGGTAGAGAAGAGTGCAGAGGGCCTGTCAGCACAGTCCAGAAGATTGAGTGGCAAGCCTAGAGCTCACTGCAGTGTCCCAGCAAAAGAAAACTAAAGCACAAACTTTGGTGCCAGAGAAGTGGGGTCATTGCTCTAGCTATGCTTGACCAAGTAGCTGAGGAGTCTTTGAGACTGCTTTATATGAAGAGTTCTGAAAATTTCAGAGATGCCTCCTGAAGAAGTAGAGCTACAACACCTCATTCTACTGTACCTGATGGAGATTCTGGTCAGAGCTCAGAAGACCAAAAGTCTGATAGAAATCCTGCCAGTAAAAACAGGGCTCAGGAGGTTTCTGCTGAGAATAAGGACTGTACGGGCTGTTGGACTCCAGACAAGGCATGTTATACATTGGCAGGCAGTTTGTGTACATTTTCTCACGTCCAGAGACTTTGCCCGAGACTAAGATGGTGGACTCCTGAATCTAGCAGAAGCAATTTCAAAGCAATCTAATGTTGAAGTCATGATATAAGACTACTGTTGGGGGCTTTTAGCCAGATCTGAACTGAGAATCAAGATCAAAGGGGCCAATAGAATGATATAAAACATTTTGACTTTGGCCAGAAAGGAAGTACCAGTAAAACTGTAGATTGTAAAGACAGAGCAGAGAACTTGATTGCTGGCATGGGACAGGAAAATACAAAAGATGGCTGGAAGGCATCATTGAAGAACAGGATTCTACCCTTGGTGGCCTCAAAATTACAAAATTGAAATGAGAAGAAAGTCCAAGAACACTCTCTCCCAGAATGGCAGAAGCCTAGGGGAGTCTTAGGATTCATTTCATAGGCTCTGAACGCCTGTGCTGAGAAGGAAGCCTGGCTACTGCTCTAGCTCACAATAGACCTTGGCAGTCAAAAGTGGAAATTTTTCAGAGGAGGCTGAATCTAGAATGTGTGATTACAATGCTAAGATTTTTAGGGCATTATGTTGCTATCAAGGTTCACAAGCATGCTAGACCTATGTTCCTAAGGGTGCTAGGATTAAGGGTAGGTGATTACTAAATCAAACCAACTTAATCTCCATAGCCTGGGTACAATGTAAGATCCACTAGGAAGTTTGTTTGTCCCTTTGTGGCTTTTTCGCTGCCTTCTGCCTAGCAATGAACTGCTTCCCTCTGTGATGTGTGTCTTCCATGCCTTGGAGCCTCTAACCTTGCCTGATAGGTATTTGATCTGAGCAGTGAAAAAAGTAACAAAGACAAATGTCCACCTAAGTATTTTACTTCACTCAATCATGTAATATGGCATTAAATGGAAGAGGCACTATTATTTTACAGCCTACTAAAACAATAAAAGTGTCTATTAAACCAGAAACTATGCTTTAACATAAATCCTGTGTGATAAAAGGTTTCTGTAACTCATGAGTTGGTCACCCTAGCCTTTTGGCTTTGAAGGGTTTTAATTGATTCTAAAGGATTTGTGAATCTTTCCACACTTGGTCACAACTATTAATCTGTAATATACAATCCATTCACTTGAATCTAATAAAAAACACATAAAAACTTTATTTACTTATAAGTATCTTTGAAGCTCTTTCTATTGATAAATGGTACCATGTCTCAATGTAATTCTAAATCACCATGCACATGAAAATATTTTCAATGTATACATAAAGAAGAAATTATTAATTTTACTATTACATTGGAAAGTTTAATATTCCTATCTGAATAACTGATAATCTATCAGAAAAATGTCAATAAATATTGAGATGATATAAAAATGTAACCATAATTTTATTCAAAAACTATTCTTATTAATTTTACTACCAAAGCTAAAAATAAGTTTTGTTCAAAGATTATGCAACATATAAAAATTAAGCAACTGTATATAATAAAGCAAGCAAAATAAATTTCACATATTTTAGAGAGTATGTTCTGTTCTTAAAAATACAGTTAAGGGACTGGGGAGATAACTCAATTGAATAAGTGCTTCCCTGGCAAGCACAAGGGCCTGAATTCAATCCCCAGTTTCACACACAAAAAAAAAAAAAAAAAAAAAAAAAAAAAAAAAAAAAAAAAAAAAAAAAAAAAAAAAAAAAAAAAAAAAAAAAAAAAAAAAAAAAAAAAAAAAAAAAAAAAAAAAAAAAAAAACCAGCTAAATTACAAAAAAAAACTTCTAGATGATAATGAGATGAAAATATTAAGTACATTTCTTTATAACTCATTGGCCAAAAAATTTAAATGAAACTAGAAAACATCAAGTATCAAAGAATAACACAAATTCAATCTATAAAGCATATTAGCCAGTTTTCTGTTACTATCAGTATAAGGAAATATTTGAATCTAGTTAACTTATAAAACAAAGAGATTTATTTATACAGTAGTCTCTCACTATTTCATGGTTCGATTTTCACAAACTCATTGTTTTGCGGGTTTTTAAACAAAATTAATCTAAATTATTTATCGTGGATTTTTCATTCTATTGCAGGATTTTGTAGTACCATATAATATACATATATTGTTAAAATTATGTAGGTTTACAAGTTTAGAAAATGATTAAGAACATTAGAAGTGTTTTAGGAGTGTAAGAAAGGTTTACAAGAGTGTGGGAAGGTTTATAAATATAGTCCCAAAATATATGTAAATACTAAAATAAATAGAAAGTGACTACTTCACTGTTTTTCACTTACCATGGGGGGTCAGCAATATAACCTCTGTGATAAGTGAAGAGCAACTTCACAGCTCATGGTTTTGGAAATCAGAAGTTCAAGCAGCACAATAAAGCACTGGCAAATACGTCCCCAAGTTCCCTGTCAGCTGAGTGACGTTGGGGTGGACGGCACGTATATGCTAGAGAGATCATATGGTAAGATCTGAAGCCAGAAATCGGAAACGCTTCCTTTTGTATTACGACCGACTCTTGAAAACTTGGGTTACCACGAGACCTGCTTCGATCCTGCCCAAGGGCAGTATCTCTTAAAGCTCCACAATCTTCCAACTTTACCACAGTGAGTACTGAACTTCTAACATAGACAAAGGTCAGCAGGATCCATCAGTAAACAAAAAGAAAAAGTATAATAGTATTAGTAATGAACAGAAGGTTTAACTACACTTGCACTGCATCCAAAAATGATTAGAAAAATATTATGGACAATTATTTTGCCAATAAATGTTAAGATGTGATTAATAGGAAATAACCTTAGAAAATCAGAATTTATGAAGAATAACAGAAGGAGCATTAAGAATATTAATGTTCTGATAAAAGTAAGAATTTTCCTAGAATATCAGGTGATCAGGCTCAATTCTATGAAGCATTCAAAAAATATATTTAAAAGAAACTCTGCAAAAAAGGGAAAAAAGAGGCCATTTTTCAGCTTAACTGATAAACGTAGTTAATTTTGGCATGAAATAATCAAATGAGTAGAAAATAGAAAAGTTTAAAGACCAATCTCATTCCTAAGAAATAGATGCTAATATTCTAGATACATAAACAAACTATTCTAGTAACTGAAGTGTTTTATTTTAAAAAGGAAAAAGGTTTTGAGGTACCCTGTATTTATCCCTACTTTAGGTCTCAATTGCTACAATAAAATAAGGAAAACAATATATAAATATTAAGAAAAAAGAAATAAAACTCTCATTATTGCATACTATGTAATTATCCCTATAAACAACCTCAATCTTCTGAAAATCATTAGAATTAATGAAAATATAGTAAGACTGCCAAACATAAAGATAACTCCTGTAGTCAGGTGCACTTCTACATACGGTACCTATAAGCAGCAGTGAGAAAATTTAACTTAAACAAGTATAATATTTATAATGAAAACAAAACATATATGATGGTTGGGAATAAATATATATAGTGAGTAAAAGACTGTTATGCTTAAAAGTACTTCTATAAAGTACTTTTAGATAGCTGGCGAGATAGCTCAGCAGACTAAGTGCCTGCTTAGGCTCGTAGAGAGACCTGGCTTCAATCCCCCGTGCCACACACTGTGCCAGCCCCACCCCTGGGTGTCCCCAGCCAGCCGCTGAGAACAGGCATGTGGTGCACACCTGTAAGCCCAGCACTGGGGAGGCTGAAAACAGGAGGCTCACTATGATGAGTCTGAGCTGCATAGTGAGGCTCTGTACCAAATACATTTAAAAAAACATACTTATATACCTCAAAATACATACTATTGATATAAATATACAATGTTACTATATGAATATGTTAATATATTCAATACAATAGGAACCAAAATTCAAAAACAAATTTCCTGGAATGTAATGAGCTTTTAATAAATCTTGTATGCAAGAGGAACATAAAAGAAACAAAATATTTGTGATCAGGGAAAATATATTAAAAATACAATATTATGAAGAAAGTTCAACTAAGCCAAAGTACTACTAGTACAGAATAAATAAACCAATGGAGACAAGTAGAAGATAGGCCTCAGAACAGGTCCATGTGAACAGGGTGCTTGGTATGTGAAAGAGAAAGAATTTCTTAACAGCTGAGAAAGAATGAACTATTTACACGTAGCACTAGAATAACTTTCTATTTATAAAAAAAAAAAACAAATAAAAATTGAACTTAACATACACATTCACATAAATTAAAACTTATAAAAAAACAGATTTAAAAATATTTCATGAAAGCATAAAAGTATACATCAGAAGAGGAAAGATTTCTTAAGTAAGGCATACAAAAAATCAAGTCATAAATGAAAACATTAATACATTAAAAGGAAGAATTTCTAATCTCTAAAAAGCACCACCAAAAAGAATAAAATAAAAAAGAATAAAAGATAAATAATGAGCTGCAAGAGGAAAATATATATTTTTAAGTTAATAAAAATTCATATCCAGAATCTGTTTAAAAAAAAATTCCAATAATTAAGTGCAAATAATACAATGAAAATGGGGAAAATGTAAGTTACTTCATAAATGAATAAATGAGTTTCTAATATCCATGTGAAAAGATGCTTAATTTTATTGGTAGTTAAGAAAATTCAAAGTGAAGTGTTTTGTACTGATAAGCATTTGCCAACAGCTCAGGCAGGAGCTGGGCCCCTTTGGACCGTGGCTATGTTGGCCTCTGAATACCTAGATGGCTGAACTCAGGAATTCACTTCCTTAGGTCACCCTGGATACCTTGTGGCTGTCTCTTCAAAGTAAAGTCTTTCAAAGTAGGTTACTATTTTATAGCCTTCCAAATGGGACAGGCAGTCTGGCCAATTTCTGAGATGCCTTCATGTCATAGTCATGCTTTCTATTGTCCAGACACAAAGTAGTTGGCTTGCTTTCTCTAGTACTGGAGTTTAAACTCAGAACCTTGACACCAAGATACATGCGCAACCCTTTAAATTTAATTTCTTCCTTTCTTTCTGCCTTTCTTCCTTCCTTCCTTTCTTTCTTTCTTTCTTTCTTTCTTTCTTTCTTTCTTTCTTTCTTTCTTTCTTTCTTTCTCTCATTCTTTCTTTCTTTCTCTCATTCTTTCTTTCTTTCTCTCATTCTTTCTTTCTTTCTCTCTTTCTTTCTGTTGTTTGTCTCTCTCTCTTTTTGTCTTTCCTTCTTTTGACATGTTCTAAATTGCTAAATTGCCCAGGGTAGGTTTAAATTTTCAATTATCTTGCTCCAAGACTTCTGGAACTACAGCCATATGCCATCACATCTGGTTTATTTGGCTTTTTAAAAACTAAAAAAAATTTTAGATTGATATTTACAACAACTACACTTCTTTTGCCTCAGATTTGTATACATTTTCATTCTGGCCAAACTGCAAAATTTTAAAATGGTTCAGCTTGCTTTTTGCTCACTATTCTTACTCTAGATCTGGCTAAAGGGAGCCAGCAGACCCATTCTACATGCTGGACATTTGACTGCCAGAAACCTTAATCTGCCAGATTAAATTGCCATATTTAAATCCAGCCTCGTGCAGAGTCACAGGACATGGGCTAAAGGTAGGTGTGCTCTTTGCTAGAATGAATGGCCTCTAGTCCATTCCCCATCACAGTCTTCATTCCTATCTGAAGCCTCATGAGTCTTTACTGTCCACATTCCAATCTACATTCTGGTCTTGTGACTGCCAACCAAAATAATCCAACAAACTCTGCTTACAGCATTCTAGAGCTTCTCTAATCTGTACCTGCAATCTTACCAAATTCCTCTTGTAAACCATTTCCAAAAGCTTCTGAAACTCTTGGTCAGGTATAGTCACAGCAACAGCCACACTCTCGGCATTAATTTTCTGTGTTACTTGGTTTTTCCATGGCTGAACAACATGCCTGATAGCCAAACTTTAAAGGAAGATAGATTCATTTGGCTCCATATTTCAAAAAAGTTTCAAACCGCATTCAGCGGAACCAATTCAAGCATGACTGACAAGACAGAAAGGCATGGTATAGGAAAAATGCTCAATTCATGGAAGCCAGAAAGGAGAGAGAAAAGAAAGAAGTGCCAGGAACAAGAGTATCGTCTTCTGGGCCAGGCCTGCAGTGACCACCTCTCCTGACCAGGCCCCACCTCCTGATAGCGCATTCACTGCAATCCAGCAACAACTATGGTGCTTCCATGGTCCAGTCACCTAGAAGATGAACACATGAGACTTCAGGGGGGACAGTTTAAACCATAGCATAAACCTTCTAGACTTTTCTCCTAGCAGACTTACTATGACACCCTGAATAGACTATAGTGCATATTATTGAACACCATGGCTCCTTTCAGATATATTTTGCAAACAGGCACAGCAACCATGGATAGAAACAGATTGTTATTTAGAATAATGATAGGAAAGATTACTAACAATAATTCATTTAGTTTAAAAAAATGAAATTTTTCTTGAAAACAACTGCAGCTTCACTTGTAAGTAAGTGGATGGAAAGCTGTCTCTGTCTTTCAGTCTCCTTGTCTCTGTCTCTGACTGTGTTTGTCTTTGCATCTCTTTGCATCTCTGTCTCTGGAAAACTCCACTGAAATGGAGACTGAATCCCTAAAACATGTCTCTCTCTTAGCAGTAGGAAGTATCAGAGGGATCTTTCCAAATGGACTCTCCTCTGTCTGTGATAGCTACAGGAAATTGCTGGCCTCAGAATTCTTGATTCTCCCTGCACAGTACTGGTTGCGAAGGACAGTCCCTTCCCTATGGGCTGGTACAGAAATACAATTATCTGCAATCAATTTAAGATAAAAGAAATGGCCTTTTGAAATGCGTCAGAAGAAAAAAATAATTACTGCCAATAAGTGAAGCCTGGTTAAGGCCCTAAAACATATTTCCAGCCTACAGTGTATTACAATTTGTAATTTCAGGTTGAGGAGATAAGGCCATCATGAAATTTCAGTTTTTAACATTGTAAATAAACAACTGCAAAATGAAGTTTTGTGAAAGCATCTAGAGGAATCATTTCCCATAATTTTTTATCAAGAGCTCTATTTTTTATTATGCTCATTTGACCACTTTCTGGGAACTTTCCTTCAGTGTGCATAGACCTCTGTCTGTGAGTTGTAGGTGCTGTCCTTTGCGTGAGTCAGGTCTCCTCCTCTCCTCGGCCCTGAAGAGCAATCATTCAGCCATGAGCTTTATGTTGTTCTGCCCTCAGTTTTGCTTCTGTAATAGTGATGAATATGAAAAACGTTTGATTTTTTCACTAAGCAGTTTTTATTCCAGAGCAGACTATACTGCTTCAAACTTCCAAGCCCTTTTGCTCTCCAGCCTTTCTAAGAAATACAATTTTTTTTCCCTCTTTTATCCTTCATCTATATTTACTGCATATGAGAAATCAAGAGGCTTTCTTCTTCTTCTTTTTTTTTTTGGTAGAACCGGGGATTGAACTCAGGCCCTTACACTTGACAGGGGAGTGCTTATTCCATGGAGCCATCTCCCTGGCCTCTTATTCTTTTTTTCAATCAGTATCAGAATTTGAGTCCTGGACTCTCTCACTAAGTGATATCCCCAGATCTTTTATTTTCTGTCATAAGATGGGATCTCACTCTCAATTTGTGAGGTTGGGCTTAAATTGACAAGCTTCCTGCCTCAGGCTCCCACAGGCATGGGTTGCTACACCTACCTGCTAAACGCTGCAAATAACTGTTCCGATTTCTTCTCTCAAGAGCACTCTGAAGTCAGGCCCTCCTGTATGTGGTATCTGAGGAAGGTGAAGCTTACTGGGCTGAGCGTGGCACGTGGCTAACAGGATGGTTTTCTTGAAGCCTCTTCTATTTAATTTGCCTAAACTACAGCTGTGAAAGTAGAAGTGACAACCAAAAGATTTAAACTTCTAGGACAATTCACTCTTTTAGCTAACAAAATTTAGTAATCTTTGCATTCCAGGCTGAAGGACAGAGTAGTCAGAATAATGGGAGATTTGTTCGCTTGGTTTTATATAGCACAGACCTTTAATTCCAAGTCAGCCTCCTATCTCAGCCCCCTGAATACTAGAGTGACAGGTGGACACCACCACACCTAACAATTGGAAGCTTTTGACACAATTACAACAATAACGGAGAACAAACAAAAGTCCAGGACATCAACTTGATGCAAAAGACAAGTTCAGATTAGACGGGCCTCAGCCTGTCCTCTGGCCTGCAGTGTTAAAACTGAATTTTACTACGGCTAATAAGGAAAAAAATAACAGAGACAGGAAGGAGTTTGGGGTGGGCAAAAGGGAAAATATTCAGAGGATTAATCTCTTTTGGCTCTTAAAATAGAACAACTATGCTCATACATACACACATAACAATGGAAATCTAACTGCACTGAAGAGATACACCTAACTTCCTAATTAATACTATAACAAATGCAAAACTTAAACTTACATGGCATAGTGAGTTGTCAAGTTTTGTAAACATTCAGTATATATATATATATATATGTATGTATACTGAATTTTTTTTTTTTTTCAGAATTGGGGATTGAACTCAGGCCCTGCCAGGGAAGTGCTTATTCTACTGAGCCATCTCCCTGGCCTCAGCACTCATATATTTAAATCAACCGCAACACTTGATTTGAAAAGCAAGGTCATACTTATCTCAGACTGGGAGGAAATAGAATTGATTTGGTAAGGAGAGGTTTCCAAAGATTTGGGTTGTTTTAATAGATGAAGTTGCTAACAAATCTCACCTAATTTAGAAATACTGAGAGTGAGCCACTACTGATGGTGATAAAGAGGAATGAAAGAGGAATCCAAGACTTCCTGTAAGACTATGCTCTTCACAGATAAATATTTATCTTATTTAGTTGCTGGTATTTACATGAAGCACTTTTATATTACGTAGGAGCTGCATTGCCTGGGAAAAGTCACTACAGGTACATAACACACATTAATTCTTCCTGCAGCCCCTTCTCGTTCTCTCCACCAGTCTCCTGACTGCCTTCCCATTTGATAAAGATCTCTCTACTTCTTATTATCATTTATTTTGCCTTTTATTTATACTGAGAGTTTCTCATATAACAGAAGCCATCTGATACTTCAGTGGGTGTATCTGACTCATTTCACATAATGTTATTTGAGACACACCCATTTTCCTCTCAAATGACTGAAGTTCATTCTTTATAGTAGAATCATACTCCATTATGTAGAGATATCCACATTTTCTTCCATTCATCTGTTAATGGACATAATTCTAAGATTAGCTTATCAATTGTGCTGCTATCAACGTGGATATCCATCTGTCACGTTTTGGTTTTTGGATGATGCTTCTGTCATTAGCGTAAGGAGGAGAGTTTCTATAAAACTTTCTGTGAGGTTTTAGGTAGAGAAAACATTCCATTTTTTAAAAAAATGTCATCACAGATTGAGGGTTGATGAAATATATAAAAAAGAACAAAACTTGACTTAACTGAAGCTCTGGATAAACTTTCAAAACCACTGAGACATTAAATATAGTTTTTAAATTGAATAAAAATATTAAAACTTCTTATTTATGCCACTTATCTCCTTTATTTATTCCTAGCTGGACAACAATTTCTTTTTTTTTTTTCTTTTTTCTTTTTTATTTTATTGAACTACAAATGTCAATCAGACAGTTTCAAGACACCTTAACAATACAGATTCAATAAATTAATGCATTGCAAACTGTTTTCATAATGTTTTGGTATTGTACAAGGTGCATACATGATATTATATTTACAGATATTATTTTAGCAGATATCTCTTATCAGTGAATTAAGAGTGTAGCTGCTTACTTATCTTCTTTTTTATACCTCAATTATATCAAAAATTCAATAATTATTTTCCTAGTGGATGACCGTAGTATGGACATCAATTTCTTAAAAGGGCATTTACAAAAAGAAGTATGGGCAACTCTGCATTTGGCTGGGTAATAATCTATGTATAGATTGTTCATTTATGTCACCAAATGGAAAGTGGAATTTATATTAAACACTGCATGCTATTGTGCTTTCTCTGACTTATTCCACATGCCTTAACTCTAATTGCTCATATTTTTCCACAGAAAATCTGCGCACACTGATTTTTCTAGATTTCTAGGAAAAGCTTGAGAAACGGCAGCCAGGAAATAGTGTCCCTCGCCTAAATGACTTTCAGACTGTCTGTGTCTTAGCCCCTTTTTTGCCACCATAACATGATACCTAGGTCTGGATCAGTTATGAAGTCTAAATATTCATTCCTGTGAGTTCTGGAGGTTAGAAAATCCAAGATCAAGGTCCTAGAAGGTCCAGCTCTCTGGGGACAACTGATTTCTGATTCCAGGATGGTGTGTTGATGTTATGTGTTTTGGAGAACACTGTGTCTTCCTATGGCTGAGTGAATACTCTCTTTTAAGGCCTTCCATATCATCCTTAATCCATTTGCCAAAATATAACCCTCACCATGTAAAAACCACTCAAAAGGCCTAACTCCCAATACCGGGAATTAAGTTTCCAATCCATGAATATGGAGGGACACAATCTACCCATACCAGGCTGTACAAAGACTCCCCATCACAAGCTTTTGAACATATAACTGCCAAACAAAATTCAATGCTATTTGTTGGTGAGAACAAGAATTATTACATATTAAGTAGTCTAGAAATACTTAGCTTGCTGTTATCTACAGAAGAGATTTGAATTAAAACTGAATCCCTCCTCTTTGCTGGCCATAAATTCGAAATAATAATAGAAGTTCATAGGCCAGCCAGATAGCTTAGCAGATTAAAGCATCTGCTTAGCCAGAGTACAGCAATCGGGCTTTGGTTCCCAGTATGCCATGCTGGCCCCACCACCCAGGACAGACTGAGACTGCGAATGAGACTGGGCATGGTGGCACACACTTGTAATCCCAGTGCTTGGGAGGCTGAAAACAGGAGAATCACTATGAGTCTGATCTGTGTAGTGAGATCCTGTACTAAAATACATAAAAAAAAAAAGAAAAGAAAGACATAGGAGCCCCTCTGTCTGCATGTGACCCAAGCAACCCCAGACTAGCAGATGACCTGAATGCTATACATGTTGCTCTCAAAATCTGCGCTTTCAAAGTATGACAAATTATCAGCAGTCGTACAACAGCAAAGGTCACGTTAATGGTGCAAAAGCATGCCAGATGAAAACTTTCACTTTTCAATAACAAGCTGCTTCTCATGTGGAAAGCTCTGCTATTGTATTTCTTTTAAGACAAAAGGTGCTACTGTGTAAGTTGTTTTTTCTAAACTGAAACTTCAATATTCATATTCTTCTTCCATATTACTGACAAAAGTAGCATGGATGCAATTAAATATTTGTAGAAGCATTTATTTTCTATTTCCCTTTCTTACTAGATAGTAAACTCCATGAGCATAGAGATCAGTTTTGGTTTGCTTATCGTTATCGGCCACTACCAAGGCCCCTGAATGATGAATATTCATTAAAATTGTGTTAAAGAGGTGGGATTTTAGTCATTTAAAATCAATAGGGGTCATAGATTACTACCATTGGCCTTTAGTACCATAAACAAAAGTTCCCCCTCTGTCTGTTTACTCCAACTGAACCCTGGAATAGGAAATAATTTTGTACAGTGGGATTCTTTCTGGAATAAGAGGCCAGCATAGACTTGGACGAGCATTTGATAATGTGGCCTCTGTGGGTCTTCTTATTCTCACCCATGCAGTGAGGGAAATACCTCCCTTAGGCTCTTTCTCAGGGTTTTTGTGGGTATCAAATAAAAGAAGGCCATGAAGAAAATATTTAGCTCTTCAACCACAAGGCCTATGACCCACACTGACACCATCACCACAGCAGGCACCAGGCTGGAGATCTGCCCTTCTACCACCTCAGATATATTTCTCGCATGCTCAGGTGTCCTGACCAGGAGCTATCACATGGTAACAACAACACTGGCCTAAGCCTCCAACATTTCGCACTCCAAATAAAGTGCGAAACATGCTACTATAAAGGTATTCTTTCAAAATGACATTTTCTAGAAAATAAGACTTTTATTTGTTGCTAGGTGTTGCCCACAGGTAACTTTTCATAGTGCATTGTGGAAATATTGCCTTTTGGTAAATTTTATTTTTAGAGTGTTAGATCTGTGAATGACAGCAATAGAGCCTAAATCTTTTCAGCCTCATCCCAGTAATTTTTGAACATGAACTAGCTGCTAGAAAAAACTGCATTTTGTCCTGTTTTACAAAAGCCATGATAGTTTTTCAGCAGCTGAGCAATTTTGAGACCCTTTGAGTAAAGAAATTGATTTCCTAATTGTTCTGCAATTTGAACTGTATTCTTTGATTATAGGGATGTTTTCCGTTCAACTATAAATCAGTTGCCTATGTAAAAATGTATTGTAAGAGATGTTAACTGCCAAGCCCATGATATTCCTTTCAGTATGAAAAAAAAACCTTTCACTGTTAAATTTTCTAATAGACTGTTTAAATATGTGCTTTGATACCTTCTCTTTCTTTCTACAAAGTAATTACTTTTCTCAGAAAAATTAAAGATATATCAAAAAATAGAACTTTTTTCCTTGACAGTTGTTAAGGTGAGTAGGTATTTTATTGCTTATTTTAGCCTATAGTGAGATGTTTCAGGATCAATTAAAGGAAAATTTGGGGTTCTTACTAGCAGGAAATTCTGTAAGAGACTCAGTTTGTTATATTTCAAATATAAAAAGATAAATACATCTGAATGAAATCTGACTAATATTTTTAGGCTACTTTTCAAAAATCCTTTTGCATGGTATATTCTTCAAAAGGTCACTAAAAAGAAAGCATATAAAATTCAATTTGAAAAAACACTACTCTGCTCAAGAAGCCACTGACTCGCCCCATTGATAGGGTGGTTAAAGTGGTTATGGTTTGTGTCTAGTTGTCCCCCTAAAGCCTCATGCAGTCATGAGGCAGACTTCTAGGGTTTGTGATCAACTCATGATCCACTAGGATTATGGTTGTGAGTGCTGCTGGGATTATAGGGGTGAGTGTTGCTAGGATTATGGGTGTGAGTCCTGCACCCAGCCTGGGGCGGACAGCCTGAATGGAGCTTAAGGAAGACGGCCTTGGTGGCTCTCTTCAGCCACTGCTGCCACTGCTCCTGCCCTTTCACTCTTGCTGTTTTGCTGTATTCTGCCACCATGAACTGCTGCCCTCTTCTACATGCCAGTCTGCCTTGGGGCCAGCTGAGTATGGAATGAAACCTCCACTAACTGCGAGCTCAGTACACTTTTCCTTCCTTCATTTTGAGTGTTGGGTGTTTGTCCCAGAAACCCAGACAAAGAGTATCCAAGACAGAGAGAACTAATAGTGTAAGTGGGGAAGTAATTTCAGTGAAAATACTAAATGTTGCCTTGGAAAATTCCCAGGTCTGTAGAACTTGGAGGGTGACTGCTCAGTCTTTCTTGATCTTTATTTCTTCAGCTACAAAGTGGGAACACTGATCATTTTGTGCATACAAAAATGTGCTTTTGGATACAAAACATTTTGTGAATTGTGAGATCTGGATGGAAATTGAGTTTTATTTAGAAATAACATATACTAATGCCACAGTCACACAATGAGCAATATTGCCACTAAGAGGAGGAAGGATTCAGCTTCTGTTGGAAGGGCATGTTCCCAATAATAGTTAAGGCTTACGCAATCTTGAAATTAAATTAGGTAACTTATGGAAAAGCACTGTTTTGATTGTGCTTCTGAAGATACTGCTTCCTTCAGTGAGTTAGCTTTTTGTCTCTTTTCTGTCTTTACACTAGCTTTACATGTGTAAAGTTGAAAAATAAAAATCATCCTTTACATTTCATTTCTTCTCTAAGACATCTTGGCTAACTTCAACAAGAACTGAAGTGATCAGTAGAGGGATTGATACAGTATGTTTGATGCCTCCTTGGATCTGAGGCCAAGAGTAATCACTAGATATTACCACATTGAGGCAGAATCAGAATGGGTCATTTAGCGTCCTGTGACATCAGCTCAGTTCCATGACAAAGAAAGTTCTATTTATGGCCTCTTCTGTCATGCTCCAAAGTTCTTGATTGAAACATCTAAATCAAAATTAAAAAGATTAAACTGACAGGTCTGAAGAGATTTTCCATGCATTTTTCTGTGCAGTTCAATTGCTGATCCTTTTGCAGCTTTATTTATCAATTGTTATTCTCCAGGAAATAAATTTTCCTGTGTACTTTTTATACTATAGCATATACACTAATATATATGTATATGTGCAGGCATATGTTACTAGTACACACTAGTAGTTTATAACTATTTACTATTGTTATACCCAGTAGTAACATTTTTTTTTTTAGATTTTTTTTTAATTTTATGTATTTAGTACAGGGTCTACAGGGTCTCACTACACAGACCAGACTCATAGTGATTATCCTGTTTTCAGCTTCCCAAGCACTGGGATTACAGGCATACGCCACCACACAATTGAGTCTCAATTGTCATCTTAGTGCACCCCTGTCAAGGGCCAGCATGGCATGCTGGGAGTCGAAGCCCAGTCCCTGCCTCTGCCTAAGCAGGCACTTCAATCTGCTGAGCTATGTGGCTGGCCCAGTGTTATTTTATTGTTCTGCTATAAATTTTCAGATAGTTTTTATAATGTTTTAGAAAGTAAATCTATTCTTTCCCTTCCACTTTGTGAAAGAGGGAAAAAAAGAGACTAAAAAGAAAATAGATTTCACAAATTAATTTTTTTCAAAAAGGGAATCATATAAGATATTTTAATGTTCACTTTAATACTTGCAAAATGGATTTTGAGCCCTGTTCATTAACAGGCAGAATAAAGGTGGAGATTCACTCCACATCTCTTCAGCTTGTGGAGCACCTCTTAGCTGTGACCATTAGCACATGACTTGCTTACTCTTAAAAATATTTTTTAATTTTATTCAGAGGGTTAAAAAGAGATTCTGGAATGTATGAGATCTTGTTGAAAATTTAACACCACTGTACCCTATCTATGTGCTCTATGAGTTAATCTTTCTAAGCTTTATTTTCCTTATACAGAAATTAAGAGACATCCCTAGCACTTTGAATAGATCATGCCAGTGTACCCAAGATATATAAGGTACTCAGAAGTTATGGGTTCTCTGATTTGAAAGAAACCTTTGTTGTTACAGCTCACTATGTTTGTGGAGTTACAATACTAAAGCACAATCTATTTCATCCTAACATAGGAATTGCTGCCTACAAATGGCATGATGGGTACCAAATGATCTATAAGATATATGATCAGACTAGGTGGCCAATAGTGAAGAAGATGCTATTTTAGATTGAAAGAATAGCAATCATGCTGAGAAATAACTTATGTCTTAGTCTCTCCAGCCTGCTATAAAAATCTATATTGGATGGCTGTTGTAATTAGCAATCATTTTTCATAGTTCCAGAGAATGGAAGTCCAAGTCAGTGCCTGATGAAGGCCCACTGCCTCCTTTGTGGATGTCCATCCTCACACAAAGGACGATGGGAAGGAGATCTCTGGGCTTTTCTCCCCCTAGAAGGGTCTTGGGCCCATCATGGGCTGGACCTTCACAACCTCATCTAGATCTAACCACTTCCCCAAAGTGCTTTATCCTCTAGTCATCACCACACAAGAAGTTAGTTTCCAACACATGAGTTTGGGGTCATGAGAAAGGAAAATAAAATTTCAGCCTATACAGTAGCTGACAAAGTAGACATGGTGTCTAGTGAGCTTATAGCCATTGTGGTTCGCTGTTTTCTACCTGATCTTGGAAGAGAGCAGACACATGTACAAAAAGGAATGAAAGAAAATGGAGAATGTTGACAAATTCAGGCTTTTGTATAAATAAAAGAGACAACGTGTTATGTTTTTTGTCTAGATGTCTCCCCAAAGCACCATGCAGTCACAGGTGGAACTTTTCAAAGGTGGCTGGATCTAGAGTGTGTGGTGCTAAGATGAAGGGGGTGTGACTACTAATGACTCCACTGATTGCTTTGGCAGATTCTGACTAGGGTTAAGGGTATGAGCACTCCACTCACCCTATGGTGCACAGCCTGCATATCGTATAAGGGATAGAAAGAGGCTTGTACCTCCCCACTTGTTGCTTTTTCTATCCTGTGGCTCCCATGAGCACTTCTCTTCTGTGAAGGCCCCCTGCCTTAGAGCCAGCTGACTATGGAAACTCCACAACACATGAGCCAAATAAACCCTTCCTTCTTTCTTTTTTAGATGCAGAGTATTTTGTCTCAGCAAGAACAAAAATAATGAAGATGCAACCATTTCTTAAGCTTAACCAATAAAGATATCAAATAAGAAATGCTCTGAGGTGAAAGCACTATAAAAATTTGGCTTTGTGTAAGAAATAACATAAGGGTACACATGTTTCACCCATTGTGTAAAACCCCTCAATAGATTAGTGTGACAGCCAGGAAATTCATAGAATTGGACAGAGAGATTTTGCCAAATGGAAACTAAAGTTATAGCTCTCCCACCAGATTCTAATATTTCTGAAGTATTCATAATGAGTCAAGAAGAGTGAGGGACAAGAAAAATTTTTAATAATAAATTTATATGTTTCATAAGTGTCTTTATTTTTGTTATTTATTAAATTTATAATTTGTTTTTTAATTGTAACTACTAGTGAGTGAGGTTTGCTGGATTCAATAGCTAAGACGCCACTCATTTCAAGAGCATTTATAGCTGCAGGCCACAAGGATCTAGGCTGAGAAAATACTTTTGTTCTAGATAGAAAATGACCCTTGGTAGATCTAAGGAAGGACTGTATCTTTTTAACTTCTATTTTATAGAGGAAAAAAAAGAATAACAAGAACAAAGACAAAAAACAAAGTAACACAAAACAATAAAAATGGTACAGAACTTCAAAACGAGAATAGAAAATCAGTAATGGCTGTTATATTACACATCGTTATCATCAAACGTGTTGCTCAGATCACCAGCTATAGGTATGCCAGATCGATCAAACATTTAAACATTAACTCTTCATTTCACTAAGCCTTTTTTTTTTTTAAGCAAGGATTTTCTGAGTAGAACACCGGTTGTGCCAGAAATAAGGTTAAGAATCCAGAAATGGGATCGTCACCAATTAAAAATTATCTGCACAGCAAAAGAAACAATCAATAAAGTGAGGAGACAGCCTCATCATGGGACACAATTATTGCCAGCTAGTTTGTGGACAGAGAACTAATATTTAGGATATATAAAGAATTCAAAATACTAGATCCCCCAAAGTAAAAAAAAAAAGCAATCAAAAATAGGCTTGAAGAGAAATAAATAGACACTTCTCAGTAAAACAAAGAGTTAATAAAGACATGAAAAAATGTTCAGCATCTCTGACCGTTAGAGAAATTCACATTAAAACATCCCCGGGATTCCATCTGTGGGAGGAACAGCAATCAGCAGAAACATCAGGGCATAGCAAATCATGGAGAGGCTGCAGGGAAAAAGAAACCCTTCCATGTTGTTGCTTGGGATCCAAGTGGTGGAGCAACTACAGCCATCAAGAGGGAAGTTCCTCAAACAGTAGAGACAAATTTCATTTGACCAGCTCTACTCCTCCTAGGTACTTTCCCCAAAGAGTTAAGAGCAAACTATTACAGTGACACACGCACATCCATATTTTGAGCACCACAATTCCTAACAGCCAGCTAAATCTTAGAAACAGTCTGTATGCTCATCAACAGATATGCAGATACAAACAAACTCGCATTTATACACTATGGAACACTACTTTGCAATATGCAGGAATGAACTGGAGAGATCTGGGTCGTTTGTAGGAGAATGGATGCATCTCGAGGCCACAGCGTTAAATGAGATAAACCAAACATACAAGCTTAAATGTCCTGTGGTTGGTCTTACATGACAAAGCCAAAATACAAACAAAGAGCAAAATAAAAGAGGGATAACAGGCAACAAGGAGGCAAATCTGTTGCAGATGGAAAAGGAGGCAGAAAGGAGGGGGTGCGGAGGGGGCGATGAGGAAAAAAGGATGAAAAAACACTTGAACTGTGCTGTGTCCCTGACTCCCATAAGAAATGTAAGCAGTATGTACTGAAAACCTGTGCGAAGAAGGAAAAGTGTTTAAAATATTAATAAATGGAAAAAGAAAAAAACTAAAAGTTCTAAAATACATTATTTGAACTAATGTTAAGAAGAATATAAGCCCTGAGCCCCTGTCTTCCTACAAGTAGAAAGTCTGCTGCAAATGCCCCTGGCCTCCCAGAAGGTCATCTTTCTGCTGCTCGCTTTCATTGGGGCCAAGTAGGAAAATGAGAAGAAAAACACACAGAGGGAAGGAACAAAGGTCATCAAAACATGACTGGGGAGCTCCGTCTTGAGAACAGACCTGGGCCTGCTCGAGGAATGTTTTCATCCCTGTGGGCTGGAGGGCATTCAGAAAGTAGGACATCCAAACATGAAACGAAGGGCCACAGGTGTACAGCAGGTCTCAAGCCATCCTCACGGACTTGGCTGCCTTACTCCAAATTCCCGTGCAGAATTTCACAAACTTACGCATTGTCTCCAGAGTTGGTACTGGCCCCCTGCACCTGACACACAAGTACTACAACAAGGCGGGGGGCACAAGGATGGCGCAGGATCCATAACCAAGACATGATCTGCCCTCGCCGCAAGTCAGGGAACCAGGTTCCATAAAGGAACATGTGCCAAACGGAAGACCTGTTCTTTATAAATACATATGTCATACTTTTTTTTTTTTTTTTCTTTTTGTTTTTGGCGGAACCGGGGATTGAACTTGGGCCCTTGCGCTTGCCAAGGAAGCACTTATTCCACTGAGCCATCTCCCCAGCCCATTTATAAATACATACGTCAAACAGTCCCCATTGTAGACTGTTTCAGACCTTAAATTCTACTTACTGAAATTATTCCTAAGTCTGCTGTTGTCTTTTCTAAAGTGCAGCTCCAAATGTGCGGCTCCTCGTTGCTTGCTTTTACAGACATTCCTGTTACTCTGGCGTTCTAAACCCTGTACCACAAGATTCTTCCTAATCTTTAGTTCTCAACACTGGCATGATTGTCCATAAGGCCGTCGAGGTAGACAAGAGGAGTGGACAGTGTCTTCAATCCCAGGTTACAGAGTAATTTCACATGCCAGAAACTACAACTCAAGGATTTTATCCTGTAAGATCTTGTTTGAGCTCTTTGAAGTAATGACAGCGCTTGATTTCTCCTGTGAGAACCTTTTCATCCTCTTCAGTTCTATCTGCTGCTTCATCAGGCTTTGTTTTAATCTTGCCCCTGGTGGTGCTTACCCAGAGCTTTCTGACCCAGCTGGGCTACTGGAATTTTGCCCCTGGAAACTTGCCTTACCCTTGTGTTGACACCGTGGCACCCACCCATTTATGGCTACTGGTCTTTGGTCTCAAGTTTCCTTTTGGCAGCTGTGTTGCTCCTCTGGCACTGGTCATACCTGACATCAGCCTTTTCATGTGACTTTGCCCCTTCTGTCATTCAGTCATCCTCTACACCCTTCTTAGCTTCAGCTGCTCCTGAGCCAGGCTTCTACCTTCAGATAAGCATTGGAAAAGCCCTCCTCTTGGGGCTGGCAGGCTGACTTCACACTACACACCACGTTGTTGTGAAATCTGCCCAGCCATCCAGTGTGATGCCTGCCTAAAATTTCCTTCTGCCTGCTTGGGCTTTGAAGGCTGGAGAGATGTTTTTTGTCCTATATGTACTTTAAATGTCATCTTTTCTACAAGGTTTCCTTTAACCAACACCTCTGGACAAAATTAACCCATTCCCCTCTACATTCCCATGTAACTTTTTATTTCTGGCATTTCATATAAGTCTCATCATTTCATAATTCCAAACCAAGCAAAGACTTTATTTGCTTTTGCAGCTCTATTCAAACACAACAGACTATATCTTTCTCCTCCAGAAAAAACAGCAAATCCTCTGTTTCCTTGAAATTCACAACAGATCAAAGTCCGTCAATGGTGGGGCTACATTTTATTCTTTGAATTCTCTCTGCTGAGCGCAGTGCTGGGAACATAGTGAATTTTCAATAGCTTTCTGTCAAACCTCACTGTTCACATGGACTTTTACCTGCACTATTTCCTTTGATCCTTATAATAACAAGTAAAGGGGAAAAAGGTCCGTTATTGTCCTTAGGAGGAGAGGCAACTGAGACTTGGAGTAGTTAATGTTTAGTACAATATAGCACAGGTTTAAATCATGTTTTAAAGATAAGTGACTTCCTATATTTGTATTTTCTTCCCTTCCTCCTTCCTTCACGCTTTCTTACTTTAAAGTCAGAGATTCAAAGGGAAATAGAACATTCTTTTTACCTTAAAAGGTATTCACAGATTAATGGTGAAGATACAAAATTAAGCATATATAAAGTACTGTGTGTGGCCTGGCATGGTGGCATGGCTTTCGTCAGACTGTGGGCTACCCAGTGAATCCATTTCAAAATAAAAAATAAAATAAAAGGGCAAGAGATGTAGTTCAGTGGGAAGACGTTCCTAGGTTCTACTCCCAGTACTACAAAATGAGTACAATATGACACAAAAGAAAGCTTAAAATTTTATCAGAATTCATAGTACCCAGCTACATAGGAAAGGAGAAAGGAGAGTGGTATTTTAGAAGGAAAAAAAAAATCCGTCTTAGAGAATAAGTGAGAATCAGAAAAATAATCAGGGCAAAGAAATATCTAGAGGGGAAAACACATGCAAAGCAGTAGAATGAGGAGAGGACCTAGCCCTTCCAGGGACACAGGCAAGACAGTTTGATGGTTGGAAGGGAGGACTAGAGGCTGGGCAGGCAGAGGGCTGACTCTCACAAAGGGACCATTTATAAATAATAAGCACAGTGTCAAACAAAAATTACTTATCTCATAGCTGGCTTTTGTTCTTTATGAATAACAATGGCATTTTAAAATGGAGAGTCATATTTGTGTTTGTCAAGACCTGAAACAGAAAGTCTGATTTGGGTGGAATGGCTCAGATACATTTGTTGCTTCAGATGACTTAAACATCTCAGATACAGCCAGCATAGCGAGTATGATCAAAAGCATGGTAATTATGTTCAGATTTTATTTTATTTCATTGAGTCTCACTCACAACTTAGTATCATAGTGACCCTCCTGTCTTCAGCCTCACTAGTGCAGGGATTACAGACATGTAATCCACACCCAGTCTCGATGGCTGGCTCAAGGCATCCAGAGGGTAGGGCCAGGGTGGTGCCAGGGATTGAACCCCAGTTCCTGTGCTCACCTAAGCAGGTGCTTAGTCCACTGAGCTATCTCATTGGCCCAAAAACAGTTATTAAAGGAGAGACAAATTGCTATTAATTTCCCCAAGAATAACTCTTTTTGCTTTAGATAACCTCATCCCATCTGCCTTGCTATTTTCCGAAGCCATTCTAGAAGTCCTCTTTTATAAGTGGTTTTCATTGCATTAGCTGCCAAGGCCATTGTGGTTGCCTCAGTATCTGAAATTGATTGAAAACATTTACTTTTCCTGGTCATTTTGACCTTGGGGAAGAGATAGAAGTCACAAAGTGTCTAGTGAATAAAAAGGGTGAGAACATATCATCACATTTCTACCAATTTGCCTTTCCATTAGATGATACTTTGCAGCAGCATTCACTGTAGTTTATTATCTTTTAAAGACACTCATGAAATATTCTAGAACTGCTTGAGAACATAACAAGAATGATAGGATAAAAGTGTTCAAAGTGATGGAAAATGTGTTTGAGAAGGATTACTGGCAATGTACCTTGCTGATACAGATCATACATTTGGGAATACAGGGCCATTGCCCTCCACCCAAACCTGGGCCAATGCTCCAGGAACAACCCCAGGTATCCTTTATCCTAAGGCCCACTATCAGGCAGCAGAGATAAGCAAAGAAAACATCCCTGAGCTCCCCTTGGGAAACTGCAAAATCTCAGACCAGGATCCATGAGTGCCAGATTCTTTAGCATGACCTACAGTAACCTTTCTTTACTTGGACCTCACTGAAGGTTTATGCACATCAACTACAGTGCATGCATAGAATTATAACAGAATGAAATGGAAAAGGACTTGCACAATAGAACAGCTGACATGTCTCAAAACCTGCCAATCATCTTGCCAATCAAGTTCTGGAAGAATCAATGAGAGGTGTCCTAGATCAAGCACAATATTTTAAAAGCCCAAACTGAATACCTTCTGTGCTCTTTCTATCTTCCTTCCTGACAGCAGGAGACCTCTCACTCTCAGCATAGTGGTACATAAGACCAGGCCCCATGAGGCCATCCCTTAATTTTCTGCTATAAATTTATACTTTAGCATAATAGTAGCCAGCCATGAATCTTAGTATCTTGCCTTCCATAGAGCTATAGGAAGCAATCTGTTGTTAATTTGGTATAATGAAGAGCACGGTGTGTGCACATGTGCAGAAGAGGCAAAATGGGATCTTTCCTCCCAACGTATGCTCCATATAACTTTGTTTTGCATATATTTACCTGAGCATCACAAAGGGCCCAGTAGACCCACATTACTCCAGGGGAAATGATTTTTATTTTCTTTTCAGGTAGAGTAGGCCTGTTCAGTACAATAGCACCTGAAAAGACAGATTTTTAAAGTTTTGAAGGTTGAAAGTGAATCATTAGATTACTCATTCTTAGGTGATAAAGATGATACATTATGGTAAAATACCTGCTTTCATAATGGAATGGTGATGTTGGCGAATGAGGAGTGATGATGGTGATGATGGTGATGAATTTGATGCTGGCCATGCAAACTGAAGTTCTTGTGACACTGAAGTGGAGCAAGCATCAAAAAATGTAACTTTTGTATCCGAGAAAGTCATTCAAATCCCCTCAGGATTTACCCCGCAACCCTGTACAGCAGTCTGGAGATCTTTTGTCAGTGTCAGCCATGTGGATGAGTCATGGCCATTCTCGACCAATTTTCTCTCTGTGAATGCCTGAGAGAATGTTTTCTCTCCAGGCGACTTCCCTTAGGGACACTCTACATCATCAATCACTTTCCTCTGTGGCTCCATAATCTCCTTGATTAGAAAGTTTGGGACATCACTGAGTTACAGGATGTTACAGGACAGGTTCTCCTATGTCCTGAGTCTTCGCTGACCTTGAAGGGCTAGAGCCAAAATGTTGGCTATCCTTGTAGCCATTCTTTTTCTCTAATTTTTTGGTCTGGAATCTTCAAAATGTTAACCATTCAAAAGAGAAGCTTAATGATATTATTACCCTAAAACATTAGCTGTTGAACTTAACATCAGTATCTGTCTGAATATCAAACACCTTAGACATAACATGGAACAGATATTTTCCATCAGTCATTGATATACTGAACTTTAAATCCATACAGAATGTGAAAAAATAAAAATAGTAAAAATTAGAAATAAACCATTACAAATTTTTACACAGAAATTTAGAAATCTAACTGTATGCAATATTGTAGCAGGACAGTCCTATGACATTTTTTTTCTTGTCTCTTGTTTTCAATTGTTACCTTTTTTTAAACAATCATTTACTTGAAAGAGAGAGTATAGCAGTACTTGATAGGACATTAAAAGCAATATGCTTTTGGAAGACAAGAATGACAGGGATTCCAAGCATGGCAAGCATTGACTGATACAGAAATAAGCAATGCACAGTTCCTTGATTTAAATGACAAAGAAAACAGCAATGGACTACTTATTTGACTAATCAAACTATTGCAAAATGACCATGCAATCAAATGGAAAACTCCAACAGTATAACTAGATACAAAAATATAGTAAGGACCCTGGAAAGAATGAAATGAATTGGCCAGAATGTTAGCACTGCCATTCAGTGTAAGAAATTATAGCAGACAAAATGCTATAAGATGCTGTGAAATACACAAAAGTTAAAATGCAAGTAAAGTGTACTGTATGCACCAGCACCCATCTTTAAAAAATGGATTTATTATGATATGACACCACATTATCTGAATTTAAAATATTCATAAGTCTGTAGCATCAGCAAGGATTTCTCATGGTGATTGCAAGAATGGAAAAGACTTATGGAAAAATGATGAGTCAAAAGATGGCAGAAAAATATTTCCTTTTAAATGCAAAGACATTATGCTTTCAATTTATATATTTATCCGGGAACTCAGCTATCAGATCCTTATTCGTATAGTAACAAACATATGATGCTGTGAACAGACTCGTTGCTCCCATCTCTCAAACTAATAAGAATGTAACAGTCTCCATTTGGTTTGCCAGTTTCCAACTGATGTTACATCTGCGAACAGAGTACAAGTTGACCAGTATAATAACTGTACACAGGAACAAACCAGAAATTCCAAAAGAAATGTTTCAATTTGAAAACAGAATTGTATAGGGAGAATCTTTGGATTTCAGAAAGATATAACATTGACCTCACAGATGCCAAAGAAAAGCAAAATGGTGCTGCCAATTGTGAACATTACAGCATGACAGAATTATTGAAAAGAAAATGTTGGCCTAACAGAAGCTTGAGATGAAAATTTTCGACAACAAACCTGAATGTCAAATAGAAGTTGTTGATGAGTTATGCAGCAACTAGGATGCCTCTTAAAATAAAAATTGTTGGCCAATGGTTGTGTTTTGCTTAATACTAAACTCATGTGGCCTAACTAGTTTGATGTTTACAAAGAAAATAAGAAGTGCAAAATATTATGGAAAATTATAAACTATACTTATACAAACAGAATGGTTCTTCTATTATATCTTCTTTACCTGGTTTAGTCCTGTCAGAGGTGGGCATTGTATTGTCATTCAATTATTATACATGATTGAATTCAGCGAAACAATCCAACACAGTCCAGCAGTCCACAATAATAGTGGGTTATCTGAAGAAGTTTTTGACTAGAACCACTTACAGCTCAGCATATTATTATGGCTTTATTTTATATAACTCATTTTTATACTTTTCTGATATATGGTTAAGACTGAGATAAAGCAAGACCTATAGAACAAAAAAATGTAGCTTTTGTATCTGATGAGTCAGTCAAGTCCCCTCAGGGTTTATCCTGTAACCCTGTACCTCATTCTAGATCTTTTGTAAGTGTGAGCCATGTGGTTGAGTCATGGCCATTGCTTGACCAGTTTCCTCTCTGTGAGAGCCTGAGAGAAAGTTTTCTTTTGATGTGACTCTCCTTAGGCACACTATAGATCATCGAGCACAGTCCTCTGTGGCTCCATAATCTCCCCGATCAGAAAATTTGGGTACAACGTAGTTTGATGATATTACAGAACAGGTTCACCTATGTCCTGAGTCTTCACTAATCTTGAAAGGCTATGGCCAAAATGTTGGCTGACGTTGCAGCTCTTCCATTTCTCCAATTTTTGATCTGCAAACTTAGGTTGTTAACCATCCAGAAGAGAAGCTGATTAGTACCCTGCAACATATGCAGTTGTTTACCCTAACTATCTCTAAATACTTTTTAGTTATTGTTATACCTTTCTATTTGTATTTCTTCTTTTGATTTCTTATACTAGGAAGACTATATATTTGCACATGTGTGTATGCTTTATTTCATTTCTGAGTATATGTTCAAGTGGCATCCACTTCAATATAAATGCTTCAAGTTTATCATTCTTTATAGCTGAGTAACAATCTATTGTATAGAAATACCACATCTTTTTCAACCATTCCTCATGTGACAGGCATCGTGCTTGTTTCCCAGATGTTGTGTGGGGGCAGTGGCTCCAGGGAATTGGAGGGCTTGTGAGAGGCACAATAAAGAGTCTCACTCATGCAAGTGCCTGAGTTTTGCTCTTTGGATCTCCTGGCAGCGGTGTGGGGAAAATGGAAGTTCTCCCACACACTCACAGGCTGGGCTGGGATGGGTCTGGGCCAATTGAGTCTCAGAAGTTCTCACTCACTCGCGGGCCTAGGGGCAGGGGCTCCAGGGAGTTGCAGGGCCATGTGGGTGCAATAGAGAGTCTCATTCAGGCCGGTGCCAGGGTTCTGCTCTCTGGGTCTCTCGCGGCAGTGCAGGGGAACCAGAAGTTCCAAAACTTATTTTTTATGATAGAACTGTACTGGGATTTTTGATATAGTTCACATAGCTATTTATTTATTTACTATTTTAAAGAGAATAAAAATGATACAGTATTTCAAAGCACTATGATAGGAAAACTGCAATTGCTATTCCTTTTAATAAACCAATAGGAATTAGTCATGCAATTATCTTGGCAAAAAGAAGTTCATTTATTTATTTATTATTATTATTATTTTGTTTTTTCATTTTTTTATCAAAGAACAAATACAACTGAGACAGTTTCAAGACAAATTAACAGGACAGATTTGATAAATTAGTATACTGCAAACTGTTTTCATAATGTTTTGGTATCATACAAGGTGCATACATGATGTTATACTTAAATACATTATTATAGCAGATGTCTCTAATCAGTGAATTAAGAGTGTAGCTATATACTTATCTTAGTTTTTATAGCTGAATTATATCACAGATTCAATAATTAATACTTTCTACCTTGTTGTCTTCCTAGTGGTTGTCCATAGTACTAGAAGCCAACATAATATCTTGTCCAATCACTATTAGTGCAAATCTTGCTTCTCATAGAATTATGCAGAAGCATGACATATTTATCCTAACTGCACTGTTTATACACACACATCATGATTCTTCTTTTATATCCCCCTTTTTTTTCTAGGCCTGTCTAAGATGGGCACTTCACTGTCATTAAATCAATTCAGGTGCCTGAACTCGGTGACACAATTCAACACAGGATTCCACAACAATAGTGAGTTATCTGAAGAAGTTGTTGAATGTAGCCATTTACAGCTCAACGTTTTATTATGGCCCCATGTTGTATACCTCATCTTTATACTTTTCTGATGGATGGTTAAGACTGAGATAGATCAAGACCTATATACCAAAAGATGTAGCTTTTGTTTCTGATGAGGTCAGTGAAGTCCCCTCAGGGTTTATCTTGTAATCCTGTACCTTACTCTGCAGATCCTTTGCCTGTGTCATCCATGTGGATGAGTCATGGCCAATGCTTGACCAATTTGCTCTTTCTGAGAGCCTGAGAGAAAGTTTTCTCTCCATGTGATTCTTCCAGGCACACTATAGATCATCAATCTCTTTCCTCTGTGGCTCCATAATTTTCTTGATCAGAAAATTTGGGGCACAACTGAGTTTCATGCTACAGTACAGGTTCTCCTATGTCCTGAGTCTTTGCTGACCTTGAAAGGCTAGGGCCAAAATATTGGCTGGCCTGGAGGCTCTTCTATTTCTCCAATTTTGATCTGTGAACTTAGGTTGTTAACCATCCTGAAGAAAAGCTGGTTAGTACCCTGCAGCATATAAAATGTTCATTTATTTATTATCATTATTATTATTATTATTATTATTATATTATTTTGTATATTAGGAAGGGTCCACAGGGTGTTCAGCGTCTCACTACTATATCAGACTCATAGTGATCTACCTGTTTACAGCCTCCTAAGAGTGGGAATCACAGATGTACACCACCATGCTCAGTCTCAATTGCCATCTCAGTGCACCCCGGGGACAGGACCCACAGGGCAGGCCCAGGGATCAAACCCCCCACCCCTTCATTTGCTTGCAAGTGCTTCAATCTGCTGAGCTATTTGGCTGGCCCTTTTTTTTTATGTTATCTTTTAAGTTATGTGAACAAGTACACCACTGATATGAAATGCTGCTGTGTATTCTAAATGCGCATTTCATATTAACAGATAATACTTTTATATTTTATTTTAATAACTACTGTATGGTATTATAATAACCTCCTGACAAAAACAACAACATCACTAAAATGTCAAGAATGTCCTATAAAAACATCAGGAAAGTAAAGGACATGTACTTTTGGTGTTTTACCAGGGCAGGTGATGTGTGTGTAAGGAATATACTGTTGTCATGTGTACAAACTGGCTTAGGAGTGATAATTAAAGTAAACATTTTTCTTTGAGGAGTGCTATTGGTATTTTCATTGTGGTTCAGACAAGAATTTACTTGTGCTCTTCTTTATTGGACTTTCACCAAAACCAGTTGATATTGAAATTTTACTTTTTTTTATTTTATTGAAGAACAAATAGCAATGAGACAGTTTCAAATCATATTAGCAGGACAGATTCAATAATTAATACATTTAAAATTGTTTTCATAGTGGTTTTTTGTTGTATAAGGTGCATTCTTTATATTCTACTTACAAACGCTATAAGAGCAGATGTCTCTAATCAACGAATTAAGAGAATGTAGCTGTATACTTATCTTATTTTTTAAAGCTGAATTATAGCACAGTTTCAATAATTAAGATTTTCTGCCTTGTTATCTTCCTAGTGGCTGTCCATAGTACAAGAAGCTGACAGAATATCCTGTCCAAACACTGTCAGTGAAAATCTTGCTTCTCATAGAATTATACACAAGTTCTGCATATTTATTCTAACTGTACTGTTTATACAGACACAGAATGGTTCTTCCTTTGTATCCCCCCTTTTCTTTTTGTTTATTCCTGTCAAAGAGGGGCTTTCCATTGTCATTCAATTATTTTAGGTGACTGAACTCAACAAAATAATCAAACACAGTCCAGAAGTCCACAATAATAGTGGGTTATCTGAAGAAGTTGTTGACTACAGCCATTTACAGCTCAACTTATTATTATGGCTTTATTTTATATACCTTGACCATTTTTCTGTTGGGTTTTTGTGATCCTGTTATAACAGCATCTCCATGAAATCAAAACAGTTGGCAGACACTCTCAGGATGATTTCATGCTTAAATAAGTAGGTATCAACCTTTAGCAGTTGACTTTCTACAACATTACTTTGCCCTGTTCTATTTAACCAGTTACCAATTGCATCAAAGTTCAGAAGGCATACTTATTATATGTTTTAATTGATATGAGCTAAAAAATCTGGTTAATCAGTTTTGGAAAGCCAGGATTCTAGAGCCTTCCTAAGAATGTTAATTCTAAGGCTAGATATTTAATAAAAACATATAAATTAAAATGTGGATTTTGTATTTTAAGCAATAATAAAATGGGTATAAAATGGATATTTTTTCTAATGGAACTTACATGATTTTTATCAGGAAAGGCCAGAATAATTTGGAATTCACTGGCAGAATCATAAGTCTAGGGTAAGGAAAGCTAAATAAATGCTTTATTCTCTCACTTACCCTAAACTGGATATCAGATTTTACCAGGAATGAGAGTGAGATGTGATGCATCTAAGAATGACTAGAAGAGCAAGCAAGAATCATTGGAAAATTTAAAAATTTTCATTCGAATGGCTTGGAATTATAAGTTCTATTATCCAATCTGAGGATTTTTTTTTGCCATAACAAGTAGAAAAGACAACACAGACAAAATTCTATGAGACGACCTACAACAAGCCTATTTGATAGGGAAATGAGCATGTTGTAGACTTGCTATAAGAGACATTGCAACCTTCTAATAGCTACAGGTTTTGAAATCTAAATGGATTATCTTGTGGTGGTGAGCATGTATTCATTCATTTGTAATTAATTTACTTAATACTTATTGCATGCCTATTTTATGTCAAGAATCTTACTACTTATGGAAGAGACAAAAAATAATTGGAAAGAGAACCTGCTTTGAATAATTCATAGTTTAGAGAAATGAAGTGGAAATAGAAGGGAAAATGATACAATAATAAATATCTCTAAATGAATGTAACAAACTGTTATAATAATTATTTCTAAGAAGACACCAGAATAATTAGAATTACCAATTCTGACCAAGAATTAAGGAATTAAGGAGATGTATGAGAGCTTCATTAAAATAAAAAAAAACTAAGAATAGTTAGCCTTCATATATATATATATATATATATATATATATATATATATATATATATATATATATATGAGGCTGTCTCAGCCTCCCCAGCACTGGCATTGTAGATATGCATTACCACACCTGGTCTCCGTGGCCAGCTCAGAGCACCCACAGGCAGGGCCAGCATAGCATGTGATTCCAGGGATCTAATCCCGGTCCCTACAATTGTCTGAGCAGATGCTTGGTCCACTGAACTATCTCTCAGGCCCTGTTTAGCACATATTATCTGAAGAAAATTTACTACTATTCAATATTCTTTTTAATTTTACAGATTGGGAATCTACACAGATTACACAGGTAAATCACATAATTGCTAAAACTATCCAGCTACTATGTGGTAGAGCTGAGTTATTGTCTCGGTTTCTCTCCTCTCATTGCTGGGACAAATACCCAATACCCAAAATGAAGGTAGGAAAGGTTTATTTAGCTCACAGTTACTGGAGGTTTCAGTCCATACTCAGCTGGCTCCCAGTGCGTGGCACAGGACAGGGAGCAGCCGTTCATGGTGGCAGCAAAGAGCAGAGAGCAAAGGGAAGAATAGCAGCAAGAATGGCAACAGGCAGAGCAGCTCTGTCTCTCTTGTATTCCATTCAGGCTCTCTGCCCCAGGCTGGGGGAAGTACTCACACCCATAATCCCAGCAGAATTAAGACCCATAATCCCAGCCTTGGATCATACATAATCCCAGTGGAACACAAGTTAATCACAAACTCTAGAAGTCCCCGCCCTATGAGTGCATGAGGCCCTGGGGGGAAAACTAGACACAAACCATAACAGTTATAAATCCAGGAAACTTGACTATTTTTTTTTTTCTTTTTTAAGATGAAATCTCTCTATTTAGTTCAGACAGGTCTGGAACTCACTATGTAGCCCAGGGTGGCCACAACCTGAGGCAGGTGATAATCTTCTTATGTCAACCTCCCAAGTGCTGAAGAAACTATATTTTTATCTAGTATTTTTCTGTTTTTGTACAGTTGATTTCCATATCCTTAGTGATATTTTTTTAAAAATTAATAAAATAGAAAGTATTCAAGTGCATTATACAAGAGCATTATACAAATGTGGCTTCATGAAGTTCTGTAAGTGCATGCCTTGTGCTTGCACATGCATGCTAGGTCACAAAAACTTTTTTGAAATATGTAAGAGAATTCTGTTCTCAGGAGAAGCTGTCTAAAATGTGTTTCTTAGCATTGTATACTACCATCTAATACTCCATTAAAAATACCCCAACTTTAGTGGATTAAGACAAGAACATTTATTACCTCACAGTTTGATGGGTCAGAAATACAGGCAAGCATGGCTGTCTGTCTCTAGCCCTCTCACAGGAAACCAGTTAATTCAAGGCTTTACTGGAATATTATGTCTCCTAGCTCACTCTTTTAGTTGTCAGAGAGTTCTGTTTGTCTGCTTGGACAAAGGTCTCCATTCCTCACGTTCTGTTGCAAAGGACTTCACAAGTGAACAGCTTCAGCTTGGGTTATACCACGTGGGCCTCTCCGTAGAGCATTGCACAACTTAGCATCTTACTTCACAGCAAGCAAGAGGACAAGAGGGCAAAGGAAAATATCAGCACAATGGAAGCAAAATAAGACAGGCTAGCAAGGTAGAACTGATAGTCTTTTGTAACCAATGACTCTTGATTACTTCCAGCATTTTTCCTTTGTTATGAGCAAAACGGTTTCTAGTTGTGAACATAAGCTTAAAAAGTCACCACTCCATCCTAAGAAGCTGAACAGATTAAAAAAATCAACAGCTCTTTTTAGATCTGTTAAAGAAATAAGGTCACACAACAAATTACTGTCCACAGAATTGGAGAGTCAGATAAGAGGATACAGAAAATCATAATATACCTAAGCAGAGATTTCCTTGGAAACAAAAGTTAGTAGGAAAGCCAGACTGAGAAGTTAAAACCTCCTGGGGTAATTGGCCATAGGGGATAAGGAATGCTTTTCAAGAGATTTTCCTCCAGGAGCTCAAGCAGGTTCCTACAGTAAATAACAAGCAAAAATAAGCTCATCATGTTGACAGCAAAGAGAAGCAAGGACCTCTTTAAAACATACCAGGGAATCTGATCATTTTAAAAAGTCCTACCCTCAGGAAAAACAGTTAATCAGAACCTAACTTTTAGGCTGGGATTTTATCAAAGTCTATGTGATCTTGGGTGGGGGAGGAAAATATCCAACTCCAGCTCATTTTAGCTACCCTGTCCTACCTAAGAGGGAAAAGGAAACTAAGAAACATATTTGAAGTTCAAGGTCCAGATACTCTGACAGATACTCAGAGGACCGTGGAACTGTATCCATCCTCTGGCATCTCACCACCACATTACTAAAGACCTAATCATAGCATTTCCTTTTACCACGTACATTTTTGGCCAGCTGCTGGGAAGAAATCACCAGGTATCTGAAAGATCAAAAGATCAAGTTCTGATGACCCAGACTAAGTTTTAGAACAATGATAGCGGGGCTATAAGTATTACCAGATGAAGGACGTACAGCAAATGTGATTAATATGCTAAGGCTCAGAATGTAGCTAGCATATAAGAACACAGGGTGGTGTAAGCCAGAAGATGGAAATCCTAAGAAAGGATACAAAAGAAATGCTAGAGATCAAAAGCACTATAATAGAAATAAATGATGTCTGTGATGGCTTTGTTGTAAAGGAAACAACTAAAGAAATAATTCTCTAAGGTTGAAGATGTATCGGATGGGTCTGAGACCACGTAGTAGTCATGGTGGCAAAAGCAATAGGACGCTGGGATCCCAAAACCAGTGATGACACAGGCCTTTCCTAGATTGTCTCCCATTTCCTCTCCATGGGTTAGCCAGGAACTTCCTCTTCTGATTTTCTCAATCATCAATGTAAACTCTGCCCCATCCCAATCTGATTAAAGCTCCCACCTCTGGCTCCACCCTCACTTCTCTTTGTCCACCCTCCCACATCCGACAATAAAGGATTTCCTTGCTTTCCTCATTTGTGCCCTAGAAAGGAACCTTACAATATCAATAGAAACCTTAAAACTGAAACAAGGAGAATAAAGACCAAAAAAAAAAAAAAAGGAGGCAAATTATCTAAGATTTGTTGGACAATTACAATGCATTTATGGGGACTATTAGAAGAAATAGAGCACATTTTATAACAGAGATGACTGATAGTTAACCCAAGTTTATGTCAGGCATGAAGTTAAAGATCCAGAAAGCTTAGAGAATAAATGGGATAAATGCCAAAACGACAAGTACACCAACAATATACCTGGACTATTATTTTTAAATTCTTAAAAAAAAAAAAAATCAAAGATGGAGAAGAAAATTTTGATATAAGCTAGAAGGAAAGGACCCCCCCCCAACTATAGAGAAACAAACACAAGAACTAAGGCAACTTTTTCTCAGAGTCCATACAAGTAAGAAGAAAAAGGGTGGTGATTGCAGCATTTAAAATTTTGAGAGAAAAAATCTCCATCTAGAGTTCTGTTCCCTGAATAAGTGAAAAAGAAGTTTTTTTCCAAGAAAACTAAATAGATTAAATTTATTACCAGGAGTGAGAAATGTCAGGAGAATTTATTTTAAGAGAAAAAAATAACAGAAGTCGAACATTTATATCTCCATAAAGGAAGGAAGACATCTAATCAAAGAATGAGTGAAGATAAACCAATTTTGCATTTTCTTTCACAAAACTGATCCATTAATCAGATGGGAATTTTTTTTTTTTTTTTGTCTTTTTGAGACAGGGTCTCACTATGCAGTTCAGGCTGGTCTTAAGCTCACTTTGTAGCTTAGGCTGGTCTCGAACTCACAACAATCCTCCTGCCTCAGCCTCCCGAGTGCTGGGATTACAGGCATGCGCCACCATGCCCGGCTTCAGATGGGAATTTATTCAAAATAATGATAGCGATTGTGTGGGATAATACAATTACTAATATAAAAATGAACAAGAAAACATTTCCACACATCCTATTTCAAATGGCTAATAATGAAATATTATTAATAAATCTGCACTCATTATTTTGGTAAAGTAAATGAAATACACTATGTATGCATGCTCCCAAACATACAATTTGGCCAACTCACACAAGAAACACACAATCTGAACATACAAAAGTATCTGTCCAATAATTAATAAACAACCTCACCAAATAGAAAGAATCAGGCTCAGATTGGTTCACTGGTGAATTCCATCAAACATTTAAGAAAAGGAATTACACCAGTTCTCTATAATTTCTTCCAGAGGACGAAAGCAGAGGGACTCTTTCCTACTTCCTTCTATGAGTCTACAATCATCAGATATATTAACTTAAAGTACGATAAGGAAACTATCTACCAGTATTTCTAGTGAACATATATAAAACTATTCAACACATCATGTGCAAATCATTACGGCCTAGACCGAAAATGTCCCCAAACGTCCCACATTTGGAGGTGACTCACTTGGGGCATGACTGGCTCAGGAAAGTATGTTCTTGGGCCTGGCTCATCTCTTCTGTCTCTGCTTCCTAGTTGCTTTAGCTCTTTTTTTTGTGGGGGGGGGAGTTGGGGGAAGGTGTTAGGGTTCTTACTACTAGATCAGACTCATTGTGATCCACCTGTTTACAGCCTCGCAAGAACTAGGATTACAGGCGTGCACCGGCACAGTCAGTTTCAATTGCCCTCTCAAAGCACCCTGGGGGAGGCCCAGGGATGGGACCCCTGGCCCCTGCACCTGCTTGCAGGTGCTTTAATCTGTTGAGCTCTCTGGCTGACCCTTACCAGTTGCTTTGGATTGAACAGATTTCATCCACTATGCTCTTTCTGCCTTGAAACTAGCTGATTACAGACTGAATTGTTCAAAGACTGTAAGCCAAGGTAAACTATTCTCTCCTCTCGTAAGTGCTGTCAGGTATTTCTTCCAACAATGAGAAAGTTAGACACAAAGCATGGCTGGGGTGGAACAGCATTTGCTTACCATGCACAAAATCCCAGTATTAAAAAATTTAGCAACTTAACCAGGCCAAAATAACTACCTTTAAAAAAAATTAGCAACCCAAATTCGACACTATAAAAAAATTGCATGCTATGACCAAGAGAAATTTAGTTCAATATTTTAAGGCGAGATCTTTTCCACAAGGATCAGGGACAAAGCAGGGATGGCCCCTGTAATGGTTGATACGTTTGGTCAACTTGTGAAGTTTAAAGTTTAACTAAGGATTCAGCAAGAGGCCAGTAAACATCTCACTTGGTAAACACCCTCATCCTGTGTAAGAGGAGGGCAGGGAGGTGGTGGGAACAAAGTATCTGCCTTCAGGGGTGGTAGCCTGCTTACAAGGTAAGGGAAGAGAAGGGGTTTGCTTCCCCATGCTTGCTCTTGCTCCTTTTGCTGTCTTCTTCCACCTCAGAGTGTCACCCCTGTGCCATGCCACTCTGCCTTGGAGGCAGCTGATAGCAGAACCTATCAGCTCCAGAAACCCTGAGCTACATAAACTTTTCCTTCCTTAATTGTGAGTGTGACGGCGTTTTATCTCACCCAGAAAAGAAAAGGAACCAAGACAGATTCTCTCATCACTGCTTTTCCATCTAGTATGTGAGCTTCAAGTAACACAGTAGCACAAGACAAGAAAACCAAAGATACACAGTTTGGGAAAGAGGAAACAAACTGTTAGATGATTATCTATGTGGAAAATTTAAATTCTTTTTTTGAAAGTCTCATGGAATGAATAATTTTAGCAAGGCTGCAGAATATAGGTTAATATAAAAATGTCATTTCCCTATATAGCAGCAATGAATAAAAATTGGCAACTAAAAGCACAGTTCCATTTATGCTCCAAAAGGAAATACTTAGAAAGACATCCACAAAATATGTACAAGATTTATGAAAGGAAAAATTACAAAACTCTTCTGAAAGAAGCAAGTAACTAAACTTGGAGAGACATTCCAAGTCTATGGGTAGCAAGAATCAATATTGTCAGGATTTGTGTTTCTCTCAATCTTATCATAGATGCAACTCATTATCAGTCAAAGCATCGACAGATTCATTTTCTAGATTTGAAGAACAAATTCTGAGTTGTATTTAGAGGGGCAAAATGATTTAGGCAAAAAGGAGGATAAGTTGTAGAACTGATACAACTTGTACACAGAGATTATTATAAAGCCATAATAATTAAGACAGTACAGCATTGGTGAAAGAATAGACTAATGGATCAGTGTGACAGAATAGCATCACAGAAACAGAACCATTTAAATATAATTCGCGATGTTTAATGATACATCTTTTCATCAGATGATACTAAAACAACTGGAATCCACAGCCAAAATAAATAAGTGAATACATAAAATAAACATAGATTTTATCCCTTCACAAACTCAAAGTGACCTGAAAGAAAACTATAAAACTATGAGACCCCTAAGGGCTAACAGAAAACCTAGCCATGATGTTGTAGACAGGAGACCATAGTTAGGATGAATTGATAAGGTGGACTTCATTTCAATGTATGCTCTGCAAGAGGCAATGTCAATAGAATGAAAAGGCAGGCCCCACATTTGCAAGAATGCATGTATAATATATATCTGATAAAGGGTCATAATCCAAAGTATAATGGAAAATTAAAATTAAAAAATTATAAAAGGCTTACCTAAAGAGTGTCTAAGAAAACAGACACATGGGAAATAATCACATGAAGGGGTGCTCCAGGTCATACATCAGCAGGGAAATGAAAATTAATACAACAGTGAAATATACTACACACTGATCAGTATGACCAAGATCCTGGACAATGATAAATGGCTGCTGCGGATTCTGAAGAGGATCAATGAGGACTCTTATTGTTGAGTGAATGAATACTGATATAGCCACTAAGGAAGACAGTTTGTCAGCTCTTGTAAAGCAAAACTTCATCTTACCATATGTAGCATGGTAGTGATACTCTTTGGTACCCAAAAGTCTTGAAAATGTATCTTCATGCAAAATCTTCATATGAGGGGCCAGGGATGTAGATCAGTGGCACAAACTCCTGCCTGGAAGGATGAGGTCCAGAGTTCATTCATAATCATCAAAACTTGGGAGCAAACAAGATGTCCTTCAGTAGGTGAATGGATAACTGGTACGTACAGACCGCGTGATATTATTCAGAATTTAAAAAAAAAAAATGAGTCACTAACCCATAAAAGTCATGGAGAAACTTCATACATGCTACAACACATGTATTATTTGAAGAAGGGTAAACCAAAAGGTGCATACTACACATTTCCAAATGCGACATTCTGGAAAAGATAAAACTAAGGAAAGAGTAAAAAGTTCAGTGATGACTGAGGTGGGTGCAGGCAGAGCTGGGTCATTACTCTGCGTAATACTAAAATGGTTTGTTGTTATAAATTAGTAGGCATAACACCAAGAGTGAACCATAAAGTACACTCTGAGGGGTGGGTGGTAATACATGGATATAGGTTCACTAGCTGTAACAGCTGTTGCTCTGTCTCAGAGAGAGGCATTGATAGTGGGCAGGCTATACATGTCTAAGGGAGAGGGTTTATGTGGAATCTTTGTGCCTGAGTGTCAACTTTGTTGTACACTTAACAACACTCTAAAAAGAAAGTTGTGGAAGAAAGAGTGTATGCTAGGATTTCTTAAGGAGGCAAATAGCAGGAGAAAAAAAAATTACTGGATGCTTTGCAGCCCAACAGAAGCATGTGGTACATAGTTCCTAAGTGTTTCCTGCCATAAAAGGCTGTCATGAAGGGGTTTCCCAATGTACACCTTCATCTAACACCCTTAAAACCTGTGTCCCTCATCACCGGTTCTGATAATGATAGCAACTAACATTTCTAACATAGAAGACTACAAACTTAGCACTGCTTTAAATTTATTACAAATACTTTAGATCAGTTAATCCTCACAAATTCTCTAGGAACTAGGCATTATGATTATCATGTTCTTCATGCTTCGGATGAAGAAATTAACCCATACCAAAGACACTGCATTACTGCATAGAAGAGGGGGGAATCAAACTTCCACAGCTTGAATCCACAGAAAAGGTTCTTAGTTTGTGTAACAAAAGTCTCTAATCAAGTCTTCGACAAGCTAACGGTCAGTGCTTCTCTCCACCTCACCTTCACTTACCTTCCGTCAGTGCTTCTCTCCACCTCACCTTCACTTACCTTCCAGCAATATTTGCAGTGATGGCAACTCTAGACTTCTTGGCATTTTCATTTCCATTGGTTTTAGAACCCTACAATCCCATGATTTTTATTCTATAAATTGGATAATTTTTTCCCACTGCTACCCATTGCTAAACTGGTGGAAATAGTTATTGATACTGGACCATGAAATCTGCTATTGGAGATTAGTGGATACAATGCTCTGTGCAGTTGATAGAGTGATCGCATAATAATTGATTGCATAATTGTAAGTGCATTCTGAGAATACTGGACATAGCAATTAGGCTCCCATTGTATGTATTCACTCAGGTAATAGATATTAAGCATCAGGCAGTGGCCTGAGCACTGTGAAAATAGCAGAAAAAATTCTGAATCTTGCTTAGCTTCTATTCCAATGGATTTCAAATAATTGAGTAAAATATATGAAATGGAGTCTGACCAGCTTACGACATGTCCAAAGAACAGTAGGAAGCCGAGATAAATGAATCATCAAAAACAGGACATTAGAGTAAGTCAGTGTAGGCAGGCATATGTTGTCCTCATCAGCATTTTAAATCACAAAATCTTTCCTGAGTAAGGTTCTGTGCCTCTATGGAATGCTCAGAATTGTCCTAGACATTGAAATAGCAGACCCAAAACAGAAAGAGCTCTCCCTCACTACCTTGGCTAAAATGGTAGTTTTGCCTTTACAAGAAATGAGAGATGGAACCTAATGTAAAAATTTTCCTTCCCAAAGAATTCAGAGCCCACTTTCTTATTTAGATACTCACTTTCTCATGTTTCCTGACCCTCTAGCATTATTTTCATAAAGCAACATTTAGCTACTGGACAATCCCTGGTTTCCCAAGTCCGTTTCAAGTAAATTTTATTTCACTAATTTTTAAGGCCACTCTGATGTTTAATTCAGCTGCTCTGTTTCAGCCACCACAACATATTCTGGAATTATCTTATTACAATAGTCCACAAATATGCCATAAATTAGGATTCTATTGTAGTTTAATAGCTTGTTGCAACCCTAGAAAGAATGTCACACCAGATAAAGAAAAGCATATTGATTCTTCCTAGGGCCTGCTTTGTTATTCATTTGCAAATATCCACTTTTTCTTAAAGGGTTGGTTTTAAATCCTAAAAGGACCAGTCTGTGTAGACAGCAACAGGAGTAACCATGGGCTAGAATTACTTTTAGGTGATATGTTTCTTATCATAATCTCCACCATGAAATACGTGTGTGACATCAGCAAGGGCAGCTGTGAAGGTTCTTTGCAAACTGGTAAACAAGTTGTGTTGCCACCCACTCACTTCTTTGTTGAGTTGGCTTTGGTGAAGTCTACAAGTTTTTCAAATGAAGTACCAAAGACGGTGTCCTGTTTCAGGGGACAAATGCTACTGTAGACACTGCTGGGTCCAGACTGAAGAGAGCCAAGCCCATTTTTTTTCTCCAGACATTCACATAACTGAAAGTATTAACAAGGATGTGGCTTTTTTTTTTTTTTTTTTTTTTTTTTTTTTTTTTTTTTTTTTTTTTTTTTTTTTTTGGCGGAACCAGGGATTGAACTCAGGCCCTTGCGCTTGCCAGGGAAGTGCTTATTCTACTGAACTATCTCCCTGGCCAAGGAGATAGTTCAAGGATGTAGCTTTTGTGATGGGAGTCTCTGTACACGGCAATGAACAGAGGGATTACGATGCACTTAAATGGAAGAAAAGCAAAGTGTGAGATTTGCTTTTACTAGAAAAAAATCTCTATCTCGTGAAACATTAAAAGAAAATTTGATATTGAGAATTATTTTTAGACATATCTGATTTCTTTTAAGTTCACATTTAATAATTTTACCATGTGTGGACATTTTCTAGTTTAGGGACATCTGTGTTCAAGATCATTCTATGTCAGTATTGAGTTTTCCTGATCAAGGACATTTGCTGCAGTATTTAATTCACACTTAATCTTTTAAATTGAAGAATACATGTCAGTATTTCAAGTTTTTATCTCAGTTCACACTATGAAGTACAAACTTCATATCTGGAAGGGATGTAAAATCAATTTATAATATATATATATATTATAAACGGTTATATATAATATATACTGTTATACATAATATCTATAACTGTTATATAATTTATATATAATATATTATATAATATATATATATATATCATTATGTAAAACTATATAATATATATGACTGTTATATATTAAATATATTATATATGTATGTGTACATATATATTTTTTTATTAACTGTTTGCTTTGTTCTAGATAATAAGCAAACTTAATTTTGTCAGCTCAGATGAAGGTAATGAGAAAACAAGAACTAGTCTGGTGTATCCACTTTTAGTAAATAATAATAATGATATTCTTTACTTATATACTCTGGTTTCTCTTCAGATCGCATAAATCTTTCGCCTTTTACTTATAATTTAGACAAGCTAATACCATTGAAAAAATAATACCCTCGAAATACTTCATAATTTTGCACATGTCATTAAAGAAGGGACACAAAAGACAGTGGTGAAGTGTGGAAAAACACCACTTGCCTCTTATTTTGCCTGAGACAACTGCATGTTTTTGCCAAGATGTGTAACAGAAGTGAATATGGAAAATTTATGTAAATATAGATTCTTTGGTGCTTTACCTTAGATTTTTATTCCAAGCATACTGAATGTGGCTTTGATTACAGGAAGTAGATCTGAACCAGCCCCCACTTCAATGGTTGTGGCTATTCTTAGCACCCCCTCTGGGCTCCTTTAAAAGCCCACCCATGGGAGTTGGTACATGTATCCACATCTCAATGCTTTTATAGTTTCCTTGCTCTTTCCACTCCCTGCCTCCATTTCTGTATGTTTTTGCACTAATACACTAAAGTTTCTATAAAGTAAAAAAAAAAAAAAAAATCCCACCCTTATCTACTTACCCTGCTATTTATTTATTTATCTTTTTTTCAACTAAGCAGCAGTTAGGCAATAACTTCCCTAAGATAGCATTCCCATCAGAAAGTTCCCAGGGCTCCTTGATTACAAGGACCTTCCCTGCTCTTCTCAAAGATCTTCTACAGGGAAGTATCACACAAGACTGTTAAGAGAAGCCAAGGAAGGGAAGGGCCACGTCTTGACTGGCTCCTGAAAAGCCTTTCTTTGAATTCATTTCTTCTTGCCTGGAGAACACAACTGTAGTTTCTTTGTAAGCTTCAGTTTTTGAATGATGGCTTCATCTAACACTGAATTAATTTTTTTTTCTAGCTCTCGAGAAAACTGAAACTTGGGTCCTGTTGGCTAAGGAAACCCTAGGAGCTCAAAAAAGCATCCCAAGATGGACTAGTCAGCTGCCTCGGGAGATGCCTTCTGTGGGGCAGCACCCTGATGAGGTCATCATTACATGAAACCCAAACCAAGGATTGAAAGGTTGGACGGGGTCGGTCAGAGTCTGAAGGCACAGATTTCTAAGAACTACACCTGGAAAAGAGTCACGTATAATCCACAACAACAAAAACCAAGCTAAATAATTTAGAGCAGAGTCATTGAAAAAAGGGCTGCTTTTTTCTTTTTAATTTTATGAATACATTTTAATATATTTCCCTGTACAAAAAGAATAAATAAGCATTGTTGTTATGGGTTGCCATTGTGTACCCTTCAGATTTATACGTTAACGTCCTTACCACTAGGACCTCAGTGGGTAAGTATATTTGGAGACAAGAAAGTTTAAGGTAGGTCATTTAGGAGGACCCTGCTCCGATATGCCTAGTGTCTTTGTAAGATGAAATCTGAGCATAGTGATAGATGGGGGATCTTGTGAAGGCAGTAGGCAGAGACAGAGAGGCGTGGGGAGAAGCCGGTCTATGAATAGCTTGGTCTTAGACATCCAGCCTCCAGAATTACAAATAATAAATGTCTGTTGTTCCAGCCACCATCTAAGTGATACTCGTTATGCCAGCCTTGCAATCTAACACAATCGTGAAAATAAAGTCAGAAACTTAACAAGGACAAACAAAACACAAAATAAGATAAAGCAAAGTGTAGCCAGTCACAAGGGCACCCACCTACAATCCCAGCACTGTGGCAGGCTGAGGCAGGAAGATCGGAAGTTCAAGCCCAGCTTGGGTAATTTAGTTACACAGTGAAACCCTGACTCAAAATTTAAAAAATAAAATTAGAAAGGACAGGGATGTCCCACGGTGTGAAGGCCCAGTCCCACAAAAGAGAAAGATGAAAAAGAAAAGGAAAGAAAACCGACAAAGATAAAAAATACTTATAACTTCCCCAACCCAAAACTGCTATTACAAGCCTGAAAGATGGCTTTTCCTTGTTTTCTTGTGCATATATACTGTGCTTTTGCAAACAGAAACATATTTTTTTGTTTTTTCATTACTTATTCATTGTTAGAATGTGCTTCATTGATAAATGTCTCATTGTGTGATTTTATTTTTCATTACTTAGCATTGAACATTTCAATTGCTTTCACCCTTTCACTGTTGTAAATAGATTTTTAATAGAAACTTTACTTCCATAGTTTCATGACTGCATGGATTTAAGTAATTTAATTAGTGATAATTTGGGTTAAAAATAAGTTCATTAAAAAGTTGGTCTATGCGTTCTGAACTACATAAACATAATCTCATACTAGAGTTTAGGATATTTACTTAGAAATATGTTGCTCAGTCTGTTTTGGCTGATTAAAACTTTTGGTACTATACTATACCTGTCTCAGATGGAGAGTACTCTTTGCCAAGGCCTGCATGCTCTCACATTATTTCAGGATTTATATTCTATTTTGTATTTCATACTCCTAATTACTCAAAAATTTTAAATGAGCATTTGATAGATAAGCTATTAATTCAACTTTTCACTATGGGAATAATCTAAAAACTTTCCTTAGATCCAGCATTTTAATAATGTATAACACTCATACAACTTAACCTTTAAATTTAATCTGGAGTCATAGGCATTATCAATATAAATTAAATATGTTCAAATTCTTTTTCACATTAGCCAAAGAGGATGGACCAATAAAAGAGATAATAAATGAATGAAAATTACATGTATTTGAAAAATTCATTGATGTGCTTTTATTAAAAATGGCCATAACATTTCTAAGTAACTTCAGCTCAGTCAGCTATTAGAAAATTAAAGGTATTTCTCATTTTACCTTATTTCAGTTTTGGAAATTAGTTAAATTAAATGACATTTGTCTCATACAATAAAACTAGGCTGTCGTTGTCATTTCAGTAGCTAAGAAAAGGGAAACGTATTGACAACACATTTTGTGAAGTCCATCCAAAGCCATGAACAATTTATTTCCATCTATATATTTTTTGTTTAATACAACTCAACCTCTTAGATTTACTTGTAAGGGATAAAAGCAAGTACTACAGAGCTCAACCTCTTCAGCTGTTTTTGTAAAATGCAGTGTTTGAAGTCCCACTGAGAAAAGGGAAATCGCTAAGCAAGCTGAATGAGCCCCGTGGATATTAAGCTTCTTGTAAGATTTCAGTCCCAAGGTAAACTGGGCAAAGTGGTATGGATTTAGGGGTTAGACTTTGGTCAGGCTTTTACACAAAGAGAAAAATGTGGCACAGGATTCTCCCCAACATTTTAGACAAAATATAATTGATTATGGCATATGTTTCATGGATTTCTAATTTGTATGGAACAAAACATATTACAGAAGTCAGAGCATCTTCAAAATGGTGTAACGCAAAGGTTCCAGTCAGTTACCCTGGTCACTAGGTATCACTCATCATAAAGGGCTTAATTCAGCCCTGCTCTTTCCTGTGAAGTTGCACTAGTGTTTTTATTTTACTCTTTCCAGTTATGATGTTTGCTCATTATAAAAAATAAATAAATATTAATGAAGGCTGAGAGGTTAGCCTAGTGGAAGAGGGCCTGGCTAGTATGTGCAAGGCCAGGAGTTCAATCCCCAGCAACACAAAAACTAAGTTAGGTTTAAATACACAAAGCAAATTAGAGGAAAGAGAAAGTAAAACAAAAATGTCGCTCCCCAGAAGTGGCTTCTATCCACAGGTTAGGAAAACTCCCACTGCATGTTATGTAAATAGAGAAATAAGAACATAATTTACTTTTTTGTTTCCTGCACTAGGGATTGAACCCACAACCTTGCAATACTAGGCAATTGTTCTACCACTGAGCCACATTCCCAGCCCTTTTTAAATGTTGGAGCAAAAACCTATTAAATTGCCTAAGGTAGACTTCAGTTTGTGGTTCTCTTGCACCCAGCCTCTTGAGTACTTTGGATTACAAGTATACACCATTGTGTCCAGGGGGCATTTAGTTTTATATAAATGTAATAGCATTGCAATTAAAAATGTAGGGTTTGGGCGCAAGCAGGCACAGGGCAGGGAGTTTGATCCCCAGCCCTGCTGTGCCAGCTGTGCCCCCAGGGCACGCTGAGACAGCGAATGAGACTAGGTGTGGTGGTGTGGGCCTCTAATTCCAGCACTTGGGAGGCTATAAACTGGAGAATCACTATCAGTCTGATATAGTAGTGAGACCCTGAACACCCTGTAGACCCTTCCCTAAAAAATAGAAAAGAAAAAAAATTAAAATTAAACAAATAAAAATGTAGGGGTAGCAGAGTAATATTCTGTAGGATATTATAAGAAATAAGACAACTAATACAATGAGACATATGCCTGGCACATAGTAAATGCTTTAGGATAGTTGCTATGATCACCAACACAAAGAACAGGGACTACAAGGTTGAAACCTGTGAAATAAACTTCAAAAGAAACTTTTATAAGTATAATTCAAACTGGTTTACTAACCAATATAAGTTGGATTCAAGATAATGTTTACTTGAGTCAGAGAAGATAGGAAAATAGGGTGGGGAGAAGAAACAAAGAAATTCATATGGGTTGACATGCTGGAGTTTTGGGGGAACTGTACATTTTGGGTGCTTAGTTTATTTGAAAAACGCATAAAAATTTTTAAGCAGGGCCAGCCAGACAGCTCAGCAGAGTAAGGCATCTGCTTAGGCAGACGCAGCAGGCGGGGTTCAATCCCCTGCATGCCAGGCCAGCCCGGCCCCCGGGGTGCTCTGAGAGGGCAGTTAAGACTGGGCATGGCGGCACCCACCTGCAATCCCAGTTCTTGGGATGCTGATCACAGGCAGATCACTATGAGTCTGATCTACGTAGTGAGATCCTGCAAGACCCTGTAGACCCTGTACTAAAATACAAAATAAATAATAAACAAATGCTAATTTTTAAGCAATAATCCTGGCATTACACCCTGTTTTACACTATATATACTCTCAGTGGCAATCATAATAATACTCACTAAAACGGTGATGATCATAATCAGTAATAACAAACAATGTCTTACTCTACGGCAGGACAAGCACACACATAAACTAATATAATTCTCAAGATAATACCCTGAAATTGGGAATATTTAGCCCCATTTTTCTAAATGAAAATGACAGTGAGAAGAGATGTTCTACAATAAAAATGGTGAATATTTTAAAAATGTAACCACTTAAAACCTCAAGAATGGTCATAAAAGCACACCCCACATGAACAAGCATCTGTGCAATCCATATGAAAAGATGAACATCAGTGGGGCTTGAACCGAGATGACCCTGCCTCCCCGCCCCTCGTGACCCAGCCAGCCAGAATTCTCCTTTAGTCTGGTACAGCAAGTGCGCAGCCTCTCTCTCTCTCTCTCTCTCTCTCTCTCTCTCTCTCTCTCTGTCTCTCCCTGTTTCATCTCTCTCTGTGTCTCTGTCTCTCAGTCTCTCTCTGTCTCTGTCTCTCTGTGTCTCTCTCTCTCTCTCTCTGTTTCTGTCTTTCTCTGTCTCTGTATCTCTCTCTGTGTCTCTGTCTCTGTGTCTCTCTCTGTCTCTATCTCTCTCTGTGTCTCTCCTCCAGTGCAGGCTTCACGCCAGGCAGGAGCACGACAGCAGCTTTGCCCAGCCTCCCTCTGAGCTGTCCGTCACAGAGGCCATTCCCTGGTGAACGGGCCACACGGTGGAGGCTTCCTCTCCCACCCACATCCCACTGATGTAAGTGAAGTCCTACCCTTTGTGCAGTGCAGATTTGCAATGACAGAAGGATAAAACTGGAAAAACAATTCCTTTTTATGGTAACATCATGCAGAATAAAATGCTAAGTTACACATAAAAATGCAAAGTTTAAACTGTGAAAATAACAAAACAGTGCTAAAAGAATGCAGAATTCTAGGTGAATGTGAAGAAACATACTGTGCATGAGTTAGAAATCTTAATATTTTGAATCTGTTGTGCCCATTTTCCTCATCATTGAGACTCAATACCAGTACTCACATCTCTTCAAAAGAAGTTTCTTTTAGAGAGTGGGATTGATTGATTGATTGATTGATTGACTGATTGATTGATTTGATTTTTTTTTTTGTTTTGTTTCTTTTTTTGAGACAGGGTCTCACTGTGTAGTTCAGGCTGGCCTTGAGCTCAACTTGTATCCCAGGCTGGCCTTGAACTCACAGTAAGCCTCCTGCCTTGGCCTCCCACTTGCTGGGTTTACAGGCATGCTCCACTATGCCCAGTTTTATTTATTATAATTATTGTTTTATGAAGTTTTTACTAAAAGGTTTTTTTTTTTTAATTTCATAGGATTTAGAGTGCTCAGTCCATAGTCACCAGGCTTCTAAAAAAAGGACATTGTACAATAGTCTGGCAGAGAAAAACCCATTCAAGTGAGGGTGACAAGGAGATAGAGAAAGAAGGGAGGAGCCACAGAGGGAGAAACACCTTCCCCAGCCATGTCCTCAGGGACCTATCAACAAACTGGTCCCCTCCTACCTGCACAATGAGCCCTGAACTCATACTCACATGAGTCCACTCTCCCTCCAGCTCCCTTTCAAAGGCCCCAACAGTAAATACCCTTTTGGGGTTCCTTGTAGATTTAAAATAAAACATTCCATTCCTGATTCCCAGAAGAGTCATGTGCCTCTCTTTATGCAAAATGCATTTTATCCATCTCTAGGAGACTGTCAAGTTTTATCAGTTCCAACATTACAGAAAAGTCCAAATCCAAAGTTTCCCGTTTCCTCTGAGACTCAAGGCAAACAGTGAAAAACTGTAAACATCAGAAAGAAAGTTAATCATTGCAGACATACACTAGACCAGGGTAAACATCCCCATTCCAAAAAGCAGAAGGTATGGAGATAGGAACAGGACCAAGGTACGACTCAAACCTAGCAGTACAAACACTAAACCCTGTAGCCCCATCTCTTGCACTCTGGGGAAGTTGTAGTAAAATGTAAATCACAGAGGCCTTGGGTAGATCTAGCCCGATGTCGCTGACAATTATAGCTCTCATATCCTCTTTCTTAGGGTGGCTTTGCCCACTACCTCTGGCTTTCCTCAGCAAGTAATCTATGCCCCTGGCACCCTTCAGTTCTGTGATCTTTGTTGCACTTTCAGCTTTATTCTCACAGCTCCACTCATTGGCAGAGTCCCACTAGCTGGCCACCCAGGTCTTCTGAAATCTGGATGGAATCATTTTGACCATACAACTCATGTGTTCTTTACGCATGTAAAGGCCAGCACCATGATGGCAAGGTCTGCTGCCAGCTCAAGCAGTAGCAGGGCCCCCTTGGATCCTAGCTCTTGCAGTGTCTCAGTGCATGCATGGTTGCGTACAGTGAAAGTAATCCTCAGGGGCCAATTCTCTAATTGTGCCTTCACAAGTGGAGTGTCCTGGTACTTTCTTGTCAAAGCAACAAGAATGATGAGTTTATCTTTATCTTTGACTCTCTCTCTCTCTTTCTCTCTCTCTCTCTCTCTCTTTCAATATTTTAGGACAGGGCCTACAGGGTCTACAGGTTCTCCCTACACAGGACTTGTAATGATCCTCCTGTTTTCAGCCTACCAAGCGCTAGCATTACAGGTGCATGCCACCACATCCAGTCTCAGTTGCTGGTCTCAGTGTGCCCTGGGGACAGGGCTGGCATGGCACACTAGGGATCAAACCCAGCCACTGCGCTCTGCCTAAGCAGACGCTTTGTCCACTGATATCCTTGACTCTCTTGAGCAAAGACAGTAAGACTCTCTTGCTAATTTCTGAGATGCTCTTGAGGTATCTTTCCTGTTGTTCTGCAGAGTTGCTATTTGTGAATATACAATGATCCTCTGAAGATATAAGAAAGATTCCTTTTTTTCATAAAAATTCTGAATTAGAAATGTGAAAATCTTATTTCTTACCATGTGATAAAAATGGGTCAGAAATACTGCAATTGAGATTTATGATTTTTTTTCCGAATAGAAATTAAAATTCTACTTTGCCCATCTGGCTGCTTTGTTCTACAACAATTCCCTCATTCTCTACCTTCTCCATTTACCCTAAAGATTTTGAACTTGTTAATCCTCAATAGTCATGTGGAAGGGTTCATTAAAACAAGTTCCTTCCTTCTTTTGATAAATGTCAACATTCATTCTATTGGCTTTCTTTCTCTAAACAATCATGACAAATTAGATAGATAGATAGATAGATAGATAGATAGATAGATAGATAGATAGATAGATAGATAGACAGACAGACAGACAGACAGACAGACAGACAGACAGACAGACAGACAGACAGATAGATAGATAGTATATAAAATTAAGTTTCAATAAATCTGTTTAAACAGTGAACAAGCTTGGGAAAATAAGGGTAATTACCTGCCCAAGACCTTACAAAAAGGAAAACCTCTGTTTAGTAACTTGTGACACACAATACTATTTGTATCCTTTGCATATGGGCCAAGTATGGAGTTCTGTTGAGAAGCTGGACTAGGCCCAGATGGAGGTATATATTGTTGGAAGAAAATCATTATGCAGAAGCAGGCTCTGAAGAAGAGGAAATAGGCCCTGCTGATCCGTTCGTGGAAAATGTCACACTTAGAAGCAGATTCTTCCATCTTTGAAATATAATCATAGGATTTTTTTTCTTATCAACTTTCTCCTTGCTGTGCTCACCTGTACAGACCCTGGTCCTCCTTCATGGGACATGTGCACAAGTTACTCACAGATCAACCTAAGTGATATCCAATAATTGAACACTGAATATAGTCTTGTATAGGGTCTTTTCTCTCAACTTCATGTACTTTTTTTGTATTTTAGGGAAGAGTCTACAGCCTGTTCAGGGTCTCACTACTAAATCAGACTCATAATGATCTGCCTTTTTACAGCCTTCCAAGAGCTGAGATTACAGGCGTGCAACCATACCCAGTCTCAATCGCTGTCTCAGCACACCCCAGGGGTGGGCCTGGCATGGCAGGCCTAGGGATTGAACCCCTGGCCCTGTGCCTGCTTGCAGGCCCTTTAATGCACTGAGCTATTTGGCCAGCCTTCTCACCTTCTTTTAATAAATATTAAAATTAATAAGTAAATTATAAAAACATTGGCTTTGCAGAATGATTTATTAAGTCTTATGAATCAAATATACTCATAGTTCCTTAGCAATAGACATCTGAGTTGTTGGTAAAAAGATCAAAGAAATGTTAATAAGTTTTTAAAGAAGACAGAGAAATTATGATGCTATAATTTATAAAGTCAGTTATTTGAATTGGTTCTACTGACACATGTAAATGTTTAGTGCTCCTAATTTGGCCACTGCAAACGGAAATTAAAAGGTAATACAAATTTTTATGCTATGTACTCAGGAAGTGCAAGGTTTAAACAGAAGTGATAAAATTAATCGCAGTTTCATCTCTTCTCTGGGATCTAGCAATTACTAAACAGGTCTTACAGAGAAAGAAAAGTTCTATTTTTACTCCACATTTTTCTTAATTTCTATCACTAGAAAATTCTGGAATGTTTTTTGTCATTACAAATGTACACATGTGCAATTCTTGACTTGTGATTTTGTTGACAGAATTTGGATGTTGATTCCATATTACACTTAAAAATAATGCCTTCAGCAATGCTTGTGATTGGCGCTACAGAACGTCCCTTTCCTGTCGGTGATGCGCCATTCATATTTAATAGCTTGTTGACATTATTGTGACCCTCTGTAAACAACACGCTGTCACATGAGGGAAACATACATTAGGTCATGTGACTTTGATGTCATTATAGTGCACATAGCTATTAACACAAGTTACAGTAATAGAATTTATTTTAACTCTGATTCTGGTCTCGTGTTTATTTGTTTCCTGGGCTGAGGGTCTAATGCAAGACCTCACTGTTGCTAGCCGAATGCTCTACTGCTGAGCCCTATCCCCATACCTCTCATAAAGTTTAGAAGAATTTAGCCATAGCACACAATTTCTTAGGGAGAAAACTCCTGTGCATATGCATACATTAGATGGCAAGAAATTGGCTTCAAGAGGAAAATGCAGCTGTGTTATTTGCTTTTTAAGATAGTTTTACTTCATTATAAAGATTGGTAATGATAGGTTCTGGCCCTAGTATGAATTGCTGAATTATTGTGGTGGTCATCCAATATGGCTGGAGCCCCTAAAACAACAGCTTATCTTCCCAGAGACTACCTCCTTCTTCTTCTCCAGCTCAGCCCAGCGTGCAATTTCCTTTCACCTTTCCTGCCACCTCAGGAAAGGCTCCAATCAGCTCCTCAGGTGTATCTAAACATCCCCCTCAAGCCCCACTCCTGGTAAAAGGCCATAAAAACCTCAGCCTCCCTTTGTTCCAATCCAGAGAATTCCTTAACTTCTCAAATTCTCTCTATGTCCTCCAAGATAATGAAGCCCCTTTCCCATACATTTATATACGCACAAGATGGGGGAGGCAATGAAAAACATCAGCAGGTCTTTGAAACTAGCAGTTAATTGGTAGGATTCTCACCCTGACTAACTATACATGCTGATACCTGTGAACCCCTTTCCCTTTATAATAAAGCCCCTTTCATTTTTTCCTTCTGCCTGTTTCTCTGCTGCGACACTGTCAAACTCTATCAGGTAATACGTTAAAAAAAGTAAGAAGGCAATATATTTTGCTCTTGAATTCCAAAATAAAATATGAACTTTGTTCATTAGCAATTTGGTAATTTATCAAGGTTGTTGTTAAACGACTACATGTACAGCAACATGGTGCAAATAAATCTGACCTCGCAATTATAATTCCTACTGGAAAGGTCACATTTAAAAATATTTGCTAAAACTTCGGCTCAGAGTATATAAATTTTTGGAAATGTTCATATATCACACCTTTTAAGCCAAATGTCACCACCCTATTAAAATAAGTAATTGCCAAAGCATGTAAGGTTGCTAAAATCTTTCTGGATAACCAAAAGGCCTTTTTTCTGGGGTACATTTCTTGTTTAAATTCCAAAACCCCTCATCCCACTTATTTGAGTATTACAGATTTTGGTTAAGTTAGTGTTACTGTATTCTGTGGTCTTACAGCAGAAACAAATACACTATATGCTAGTTGCTGTCTCTGTGGTCACCTAAAGCTTGTGAGAAGCCGTCATCCACTGCTTTAAGTTCTTGTTCTGTTGCTAGAAGGAACCAAGCATTTCATATTGGGCAGTGTGACACATCTTTCCTTCTGCAAATGTTTCTGATGTGATGAATCTATCAGGATGAGCCTATATCTGATGTTCTAATGAGGGAACCAGAAATTCTTTCTGAGGCTAGAAGATAAAAGCTTAAAAGAATGGCCTTAATAGCTAAATTTATTTACCAGTGAGAGATGGGATAAGAACATCCGTTTTGCCCTTCATCTTCACAACCAGTATATTCTTGGAATATGAAATAAGAAAACATTTGGTTTTCCTAATGTCCAAATTCCATTCTTAGATATGCAGAAGCAAGATGCAGAGTGTAAATGCCATGCACAACTGTGAACAAAAACGGGGTCAAGGTCCTTAATTGCAAGTGAGTGGTTGGAGCCCAGCTCCCTGATCCCCATTTGTTCGGCTGCAGAAGTTCCCAGTGAACAGGCTGCACCTTCTTCCAGCAGCATCGGCAGTCCAGTCTGTGGAGCAAGGAACATCTCAGAGCACGTTTTCCCCAGCTTCCAAATTCCCTGATACTTGTGAAGGATAAGCACTGCTGCTGTTCCCCTCAACAAAGGGACATTTTTGGATGGCAAGTGGGATGTTTTGGACACAAAGAGTGTAGGTGGAAACAGTCGGCCTCCACTGGCAGAGGAGAGCGATCAACAGCGATTCACCCTTCTTTCTGTGCAGTGAGTAGCTGGGACTTACACAGGGAGTGAAGGGAATTTATGTGCATATGCAAACATGCCATTAGGTCTCAGTTCTGTCTCTTACTGAACTCTACAAAGCCTCAGCTTCCTAATTTCCAGTTTTTCAAAGTATAAAAACTCATTCCTTAAAATTAGTAATAATGATTGCTGCAAATAAAGTAAGAAGAATGCAACAGTGTTCCCCCCATATGCACACATTTAATACACTTCTGTGAAGTTGTGATTGCTAAATGTCTATATGTACCTATGCCTCTTGATACACAAACCGAAGATAAAAATAAGTGTATTACAGTGGCTGTGAAAATAAAGGAGATAAAATGTGGAAATGTCTAAAAGTTTTGAGGTGTGGTCTTTCTTTTGTCTTCTGCTCCCTCTTCTTGCCAATTTTATTTGTTTCATTTATTCCTATTGGATCCATTTTCAAGTTTGGATGATATTATCTTAAGCATATGTGGTTCAAAGAATCTCAGTGTTTTTTATTTTAATTTTTTTAATACATTGCAAATTGAAAATAAATTATTTACAAACATAAATGAATATAACAATAACTATCATCCAAAATAAAAATGAAGGAAAGAATTTACAGATCAGTCATAATAGTTCACTGTGTCAAAACCAAGAAACTTATCTTGCCTCTTATAGAATTATGTAGAAGCACAGCATTATCTATCCCAACTGTACTGTCCATACACATACATCATGGTTCTTCCTTTCTATATCCCTTCCTTTGTCTACACCTGTCAGAGATGGGCACTCTATTGTCATTCAACTAACTTAAGTGCTTGAACTCGACAACACAATCCAACACAGTCCAGCATTTCACAACAATAGTGAGTTATCCGAAGCTGTCGACAGCTCAACTTAATATTATGGCCCCATGATGTATACTTCATTTTCATACTTTTCTGCTAGATGGTTAAGACCTATATAGAGCAAGACTTATATACCAACACATGTACTTTATGTGTCTTATGAGGTCAGTGAAGTCCCCTCAGGGTTTATCTTGTAGTTCTCTACCTTATTCTGTAGATCTTTTGTCTGTATCATCCATGTGGATGAGTCATGGCCAATGCTTGACCAGTTTGCTCTTTGTGAGAGCCTGAGAGAAAGTTTTCTTTCCATGTGACTCTCCCCAGGCACACTATAGAACTTCTATCTCTTTCCTCTGTGGCTCCAGCAAGATTTGCACTAATGGTGGTTGGACAGAATATTATGTCAGCCTCTAGTACTATGACAACCACTAGGAAAATAACAAGTAGAAAGTATTAATTATTGAATCTTTGATGTAATTCAGGTATAAAAAATAAGATACACAAAGAGCTATACTCTCTTTATTTACTGATAAGAGACATATGGTATAATAATGTCTGTAAGTATAATATCATGTATACACCTTCTATGATAACAAAACATTATGAAAACAGTTTGCAATGTATTAATTTATCAAATCCATCTTGTCAAGGTATCTTAAAACTGTCTCATTGATATTTGTACTTCAATAAAACAAAAAGAAAAAAGGAAAAAAAACAAAACCAAGAAACTTATATTCATATAATTAGAATTCTCAAAGTAGAAAGGAGTAGGCAATAAATATTTAAAGATTTAAAATTTCTGTATTTAGTTCAACTTATAATACCACCTTTCCAAGTAAAATGAACCTTTTGCAAAAGAAATTTAAATAAAATCATACCAAGATACACAAAAATGAAATTGTCCAAAACTTATTATAAAAAAAATGATTAAAGCATATACATAAAAATTATTGGCTATGGAAGAACAAAATTAAATAGCATTTTATTCCACATTAGAAAGGGAAAAAAGGGACCACGTGTGTAAGAAACTAGAGAACTTAAAGGGATGAAAGAAAAAAATCTATCCTCTTTGAATTTTACACTTAGCAAACATACCTTTGAAAACTAAAAGTAAAATATTTTCTAGTTATACAAACTTGAAATATTTTAATACCTCCCAATGTAGCACATAGCAAATAACAAAGAGAATAATTCAAAAGGCAAGAGAAGTTGCAGTATGTTCTTGGATGAACAATAAAGAGCTCTCAAAGTGATAGTTATGCAGGACTATACAAAATGTATCAGATGAACCCTTATTTAAAAGGTCATTAAAGATTGCTATGAAACAGTACCAATCTTATGGTGGGTCATACACGTATATTTTTTTTTTCATATATATATGTGTGTGTGTGTGTGTGTGTGTGTGTGTGTGTATACAGCACAGGGAAGAAGTATTATAAAGTCAACAGAAAGTAGAAATATACTTTTTAAAGTTACTAATATTAGGAGAAGATATCATATGATATGTTTTAGATAAATTGTAATTCAAAGATATAGTATAAATCTTAAAACAAAAATTAAGATTAAGCAATATTCAGAAAATTAAATACTAATTAATTAAAAATGAAATGTTTCAAAACAATTGAACTAAGAAAAAGTTTTCATGGTAGTAAAGAAGTTCTAAGAATAAAACATAAGATAAATACTGGAATGACAAACAAATGACCATCACTTCTGACAGTTTGGGGATAGGACATCGCATGAAGTTCTAGTGTGTCATGCACATGGATAGTGACCATGACACCTACTGGTGGCCAGGTGTCACTTGTGGGACAGAGCTACAGCTATTTCCTTGAAATTCACCCTGTAGACCCATATGGAATCTTGACCCATAAGGTGCAAGAGAAGTAAGTCCATTTGTAGAGTGTGCTGATGGAAATATTTCACTGCTGTACACAAAAGATTAACTGAAAGACTACTATTGTATACCGCTTATTCTCCTGTGTTTGTTTGCTCCATTTGGTGGGTTCTTTCCATTCTCGTTCATGGGGTTGTGATTATTTTGCTCCCTCTCTAGAACATCATTTAGTAATCTGTGTAGGCTTGGCTTTGTCATCATGAAATTCTTTAGTTGTTCTTTGTCATGGAAGTATTTTACTTCTCCATTATACTTGAAAGTGAGTTTTGCAGGGTATATCAGTCTGGGTTGGAATTTGTTTTCTTGCCAGCCTTGAAGTACTTTGTTCTATGCTCTTCTTGCCTTGATGGTTTGTGAAGAGAAATGTGCTGTTATTCTGATGGGTTTTCCTTTAAATGTGATCTGTTTCTTTTCTTTAGTGGCTTTTACTATACTGTTCCTATGCTGAATTTCTGGGATCTTGATTATTATATATCTGGCAATGGTGATAATTGGGTTGATGATATTTGGAGTTCTATATGCTCTGGTTACTGAATGTCAGATTGTTGCCCCATTTTTGGGAAGTTTTCTGCTATTACTTCTGCCCATACTCTTTTTATATCATTTGTATCGATTTCTTCCTTCTCATTGATGCCTATTAGTCTCACACTGTTCATTTTTTCATTGTCTTGCAGGTGTTGAATTACTTTTTCCTGCATCCTAGTTGTTTTTAAGAGATCTTTGCTTACTTTTTCACTAGCTGCAGTGGTATCTTCAAGGTCAGAAAGTCTATTTTCACTTTCACACAATCAGATTTGTCAGCTTGTGATTGAGGTTTTAATTTCCTGCATATCACTTTGATTCTGTTTCATACATTCTATGTCTTTCCTATGTTGCTTATTCAGGGGATCCATCATTTTTATATTCTTCTCTATTTTTTATCATGTATTCTTTAGTAGCACTTAGTAGTTCTTTGATTATAGTTATCACTACTTTTTTATTTCAGAAATTATTTCTGATCTGATCTCTTCTATACCTTTCTGCTGTTGTTTCTTTACTTCAAACATTATTATTTCAGATATTTCAGGCGTGTAATTTCAAGTTTCCTCTATGCTAGTGTCTTATGCATTTGTACTGTGTGGACTCCGGGCATGAGACTGCTTTTTGTTCATTCTCTTTGTCATTTTGTATATTTTTGACCTTTAGTGAACAGCTTAGATAGAGTTATTACCTTAGCATCAGGTCTGAATCTATGAAGTTCAGACTCTTCCAGGTGGATGTAGCTTGGGTCTGGCTGCTGTGCTCTACTTCTTCTTGCTGCAGTCTTGCAGGTGAACCCCTTGTGTCACACTGGTGTTCTGCTCCTGAATCAGCTGGGTGGGTCTTGCCTCTAGCCTCTTTGCAGGGAGTTCTGCTGAAAGGTTCCTAGCTAGGCTGTGTTCTGGGTGGGATGGTGATCTGGTGTCCCTGAGTGGTCTCACTAGCACACCAGGTCTGCTCTCTAGGTCACTTCAGGATCCAGAGGCCCCCAGGTTGTCTCACTCATACACACTGGGGTGCACTCTCGGCAGCTCCATCATCTGGCAGCTCCGGGCAGTCTCTGAATCTCAGTGTTTTATAGTGCCAAATGTTTCTTGCTAGCTCATAGGTCTCTGGGTTGAAATTTTTCTCAGGGAAGTGCAGGTTGGCTGGGCATGGCTATTCCAAATTATGGCTGAGTCAAACCTCTACAAGTTACTTATATACAAGCTAAGTAGTGACATCAATATGATACTGTCTTTATATGGCAGAGGGCCAGTGAACCAAGGTGACAATTAAGTGAAATTATGTGATACCCAGTCTTGAGAAACATTAATAAATGCAGATAGCATCTAATATATCTTCTTGTGTACTACAAGCTGTGGCTCTCTCCTCTCTGGTCTCCTACAATCCAAGAAAATTGTATGCAGTGTATCTCACTTCTCCATGAAGATTGCTTCCTTGCTGTTCCAAATGACAGTGACCAGAAGAACTGAGTTGTGGAGATCAGAAGACTTGAAAGGACTGCACCCAAATTAGGAGGGCAAAGGAGTCAGATGTTGTCGAGGATGGCGGAGAGGCTTCTAATATGAGAGGATTTCCACTGAGCAAAATGAGAGCAGAAAAGGGTGGAAGGTGTAGGGTGAAGGCATTAAGGTTTAGCAGAAGGCATTAAGGCCAGTGGCAAAGATAGCAGAAGAAAGAAGGGAAAGTGAGCACAGAGAGAAACTCATTAAGGTAGGGCCAGCTTGGATTGTTCACATTCTCTTAGCTCTTTTTTCTTTCTAACTTCAGAAAGGGAAAATAGTACAAAATGTTGGACAACAGATAATGTCATGTACAGATTAAGAGTCAGATTCCACTGTCATTTCTCTTTTCCAAGCACAGAGTCATGTATTCTATCACCCAAACTTGTGGAGATTCCAGAGGAGACGTAAGCATGGTCATTCCTGCTGCTTCTCCCAGGAGATCTCATGGGCCACATCTAGTGAACTGAAAGATTCTTGGCAGTATGATAAAGACAGTAGCTATTGCCCTAAATTCATTGATAATAATGTTAGAGACACCTAAGTATCTCACGTGATAGTCTTTTCTTTATTTGAGCATCTCATAATCGCATGGAAAATTTGATTTCATCTTAGTATATTTCATCTGATCAATAGCTTATAAATAATCTTTTGAAAAAGTCTACTTTGAATCACGTTGTTTTGATAAACTCCATATATGTGCTACACAGACATAAATATATGAATACATATATTTGCACATGCATGCACATATATGTATTCATATATGTCTGTGCTTAATATATATGCATGCATGTGGCCTGTCCTTATATCTACAATTTCAATTTTGAGAGCAAAGGTACATTAATAAGTTATGTATGTACTAATTCCCTTTCCTAGTAATCTTAAGTATATTTAAAAGAAATGTGAACAGTGCATGGATTTATTCTAACTTGGTCATTAACCCCTACTATACTGTGTAGGGGTTATTTAAGATATTTTTTCTAATATTATACATTTATGAAAGCTTCCTCTAATTCTCTCATTTGTGTTGCACATCTAATTTTCTTACACCGAATCAAGTAATGTTTAAAAGACCACTTTATGCAAATGCAAGATGATCATTTGGTTATAAATTATTTTAATATACCTGTGCCTCACAGGTATATTAAACACTGCTCATAAAGATGGTCCTAATGTTGGAAATCCCTGTGGGAATACTTCCAGGTATTTACATTTCAGTGCAGAGAAAGATGCCTGGCCCTGTTTAGGATACAGAAACTTAAACTGTATTCTGCCTTCATTGTACTTACTTTATTTTTACTTACAAGTGTGATTGTCAACAGAGTTTAAAGACTACCTTCAAATTTTATTAAGAAAATATCTTTCAAAGAATTCATATCCCTTTCTAGATGAAAAGAATATCAAGGAAGGAAAAGACATAAATGTTTAACCGAGTTAGCAATTTCACACTCAATTTTATATTTTTACTTAAAAAGAACACCTTTAAAACAGACCTTTACTGAACTTTCATCGAGAAGCGTTTGAAGTTAGTTTCATACTGAATTGGATGTTTCTTTTAAGTTCAGTATGTTTTGTCATCAATCAGTCAACTTCAGGAGTTGACTGATGTCATGATTATTTTTAAAAAATTTCAGATAAATGATGCATATTACTCTCAACAGTGGGTGGGAGTAACTTATTAGCTCATCTTCAAAATTATATTGTATTATCCCAAACTTCCAAGCATAGTAGGGCCTGTAAGGATTGTTGAAGAAAGCCACTAATCATTTTCATCATAAAAAAAACACATAATTTTAAGAATAAGTACTAGCTCTTTTTTCCCACCATCATTAATAGAAAGGAGCAAAGTGATTTTTTGTAGGTTATTTACCATTCAATAGATTTAAAAACATGTTCAATAAAAACATAGTTATTTCAAAATAGAGCTATAATCTCCCAAGATTTTAGAGACAGTGGAAAAACAACAATGGTAAAAATGGTAAATAGTACTTGTGCTATTATCCTTCTTTATGGATTGTACTAATTTATTTTCTTTATGGATTTTGGAAGAATTCACATGTTTTGTTCTAAATTAACAAATTAGAAATGTTCTCTTGCCTCTAAAATGACTATGATTAGTCTCTAAAGGCACATGGGAATTGGTTATCCAGATAACAAGCACCACAACTCTGTTCATTCTGCATTTCAAAGCCAATGCTAACTCTGTTTAAGCACATGCTCTTTCTGAGCACTCTTTCTCACTCACCATGAAAAGACAGCAAAACAAAGCAATAGCTTACAGTGGGTTTTTCTTTTGCATAGCTGATACTTAGCAATGTGCAGACAATATTACATTAGTCGTCTTTTTCTATGATCTTTGAATCATAAGATTTATTTTATTAGCATCTAATTACCAAACTAGATTTCAAGCTGATAGCAATATAATCGAGGGTACTATTTCCTCCATTTATTTCTTAATTTCCTAATCTGTATAATAATCTCTGTATTACATGTCAGGATATTATATCCATTGAAAAATAGATTTCATAGTCAAGAAGCCTAGAGTCTTCTAAGAAAAGGGTAAATGAGTCAAAGATATCACAGAGATTCTCAACATCTATAATACATTGAAAAGAAGCATAAAATTGTACTAGAATTGAGACATACTGGGAGGGAATGAACATCATAACTTAACTTTAAAGGAAAAGATGGATATAGAATGATTGGAGGGGTGTCCTGAAGTAGGATGAATTTTCCCAGGATGTACAGGCACATTGAATCATGTGTGAAACTAAAACTGGACATTTCCTGGCCTGGAAGCCAATTAAATTTTTCTATGTGAATGAGGAGATATTGAGTTAAAAGAGAAAAAAAAAAGGGAAGCAGAGGCGGACAGAAGTCTTTTGGAAAGCAGGGTTCATATGAACAGATTTTCATTCTTTTATGTATTTAGTACAGGGTCCACGAGGTCTCACTGCACAGATCGGACTTGTAGTGATCCCCCTGTTTTCATCTTCCCAAGCGCTGGAATTACAGGGGGTACCACCACACCCAGTCTCATTCACTATCGCGTCGCTTCCTGGGGGTGGGGCTGGCACAGCCTAGGAATCAAACACTGGTCCCCCTACCGCCTGCCTAAGCAGGTGCTTTAATCTAATGAGCTATCTGGCCAGCCCTGGACAGATTTTCTTTCCTCTCTTCCTTGAGGAAGGAAGAGAAGTTGTCAATGATTAAAAATAGAAAGTTCCCCAAAGGTCTCAGGTGAAGTGGAGCTTCTGGAAGGGTATTTGATATTTCTGGTACCATACTTATGGACTGATGAGTTTTAAGCTGTATGTGTTGATAGTGTTACTGGTTTTGGGGAGCTGGAGTGTCTTCTAGACATGGCTTCTATGTTCTTTCTATCCTGAGTAAAGAATTTGTCAAGACCTTGCAATGGTAGCAAGCTTTCACATTTATTAAAAGTAGGGAAAACATGTTCTGCGGAGAGAGTTTGCAGCAAGTAAATGTAGGAAAACAAGTGGCCCCAATAGTGTGAGCGAGGACTGCTGTGGGAGAGAACACAGTAGCCCAGAGACCAGGGGTGACCGTCCTTGTGTAGCTTCCACTCCTCAGGCTGATGTCAGGTCTTGGTCATCCTGTTCAAAGCTTGCTGAGTGGAACAGGCCAGATAGCTCAGCAGACTAAAGCATCTGCTTAGGCAGGCTCAGGGACCAGGGTTCAATCTCCAGAGCGCTGTGCTGGGCCCGCCATGGGGCACACAATATCAAATGAGTCTGGGCATGGTTGTGCGTGCCTGCAATCCCACTGCTTGGGAGGCTGAAAACAAGAGGATCACTACGAGTCTGATCTGTTCAGCGAGACCCTGTAGACCCTGTACTGAAATACATTAAAAATAAATAAATAAAAATAAGTGGTAATATTTTAACCACAATAAAAAAAAAAAAAAAAAAAAAAAAAACAACTTGCTCAAGTTCTCCAGAGAGGAACAGAAGGTGATACTCTCTGGTTGGTCCACATGCAGAGCTCTGAGTCTACCCTGTACTTGTGTCCTTGGATTTTATAATTAACAGATTAAGCCGGGCATAGTGGCGCATGCTTGTAATCCCAGCACTCGGGAGGCTGAGGCAGGAGGATTGTTGTGAGTTCGAGACCAGCCTGAGCTACAAAGTGAGCTTAAGGCTAGCCTGAACTGCATAGTGAGACCCTGTCTCAAAAAGACCAAAAAAAAATTAACAGATTAGGCTTACTTCCCCAACCAGTCTGTCATGCCCTAATCTCCTGTCTTATTAGGAAGTAACCCTGGTCAAAAGAGATGATCCATAGGATGTGACAGAGAAGGGTAGATCTTCCTCAGCTTCCTCTCTTCTGTCTGTTTCCTGGTCACCACGGCTTGAACAACCATGCTTGCACCCACCCTCTAACAGGTTTTGCCTTGGAGCGAGCCAACCCTGGGTGAACTGAAGCCAAGATGAACCTCTCTGCCTATAAACTGTGGGTCCAATGATAGGAAGGTAAGCAAGACAGGAGAATTCCTCATCCTCCAGCAGAAGAAAAATCCACTGAGAGGAGTTCCAAGAGAATCAGATTCTAGGAAACAGAGACAGGTGTTTTTGCAGATGTTTTTCTTGCTGCTGGGACAAATACCTGACCCTCAAAATGAAGGGAGGAAAGGTTTATTTAGTTCACAGTTACTGGAGGGTTCAGTCTGTAGTCAGCTGGCTCCAAGGCAAAGAGGCACCTGGAATAGGGGATGGTGGCAAGAGCAGGAGAGCAAAAGGAGGGGCAACAGCTCTGGCAGCTAGCTGGCTTCTCAGCCCTCCTTACACTGTCAAGCAAATCACCTGCCCCAGGGCAAGTGTAGCATCCACTTCCACAGTAACCAGTCACGAACTCCAGAAGCCAGCCCATGACTGCGTGAGGCTTTCTGGGTACAACTAGACACAAACCATAACAGAAAGTGGCCAAGAGATGGAGCAAGGGGCAGGAGGGAAGGGGAAGACAAAAGGACTACGATGTGGTGTGCACAGGGGCCAGCTCCCCACGATGAACGAGATCATTCAGTATTTCAAACATGAACTCACATCGTGTCTAAAATTTAACTAAGAAAAGAAAAAGAAGTGCTTCAGAAAGTGGCAAGCATGATGTAATAAGTGTTTAAAATGAGAGAAGATTTTTTAAGGGGGGATTAATCATTTTTAATGTAAACAATTAAAATGATAAATTCATTCATAGAAATTAGGACTAGAGAAAGAGAAAGACAGACATAGAGACAGAAACAGAGACAAAGACAGTGATAGAGCTCTTGCAACCTGCTTGGATACACATGTGTAAACACATATTTTTTACCTGTGCTTCCTTGATCCCATAAAAATTGGACTAGAGAAAGATATCAGGGCATTTAACAAAATGGTGTTGATAATAATTATTTATTACATCATAAAAATTGTTATTATTATTTGCCATGTGTCCCCTTTGCACTGTCCACATCCAACCCCACATGTCCACTCTCCATGCTACCAACGAACCCTTCAAACTGACCAACTGATTAATAAAAGGCAGATGGGAAGAGCTGACCGAGGGCTGACAGGGTGGGTGGAGGAAGCAAAGCATGACATGGGTAATGCTTACCCTTGGCTGGTAGCTGGAAAGGGGTGCAAGTGGCATGGCAAGAGTCACACAGTGACACGCCCCACTTCTGCCAGGCTGGAGGCAGAGGCTACAGGGGACACCCAAACACACTGGGAGGTTGGACCCTTGGGAATGGAGAGCAGAGGAAGAAAACAGAAGGCCCTGTGGTCTGAAGTTGGTCCTAGCAAGAACTATAAAAGTGCTCTTCTCCCCATCTCCAAGTGACAGCAACAGCAGTTAGATTTGGCCTGGGCCACCTGGGATGGCTGCAAGAGGACTTCATGCCCACAGAGCTGCATGGCTCAGAACATTTAGCCTCAGCCTGCTTGGACCCTGCTGCTGCTAACTCTGGACATCTGGATACCCACTGGCCCTAGAGATACCCCTCTTAGCTGGGGGCCTGTGACTCGGAGAAGCCCAAGGGCCCCTGAGGTACCTGAAGCAGTCCCCACCCCTGAGTTACCAGCTGGGCCTTTGCTCCCTGTCTCAGCCCACACTGGCCAGTAGTTCTTGGCCACCCAACTGCAGGGGCCCATGCCACCCATGATCCTAGCCATCATCTTCAACCCTGAGCTCATTAAAGCTACTTCTCCAGTGCCCCCTCAGACCCTATGCTGGCCTCTGCAGGAGTCAATTAAGGCAGGCTCCTCAGAGATCTGGGCCAGTACTTCCCCCAGGCTGTTCCTGGTCCTCCCTCAGCTGTCACTGCCAGTCACATCTGGAAGTTGTCAAGGGAGAAGTCCCCCACAAGGGCCCCTTGTAAAGGTCTTAAAATACTTGGATTTAAGCACCTGAAAGGGATTGGTGGTCATCCTCTGAGAGAGGAAAAGCCATCCCCCATAGGGAACTATGACATAAAAAGCTTGTGAAGGAAGAGACTTCATCCTTCCTATCGCCCTCTTACCTATGCCTGCACACTAAGGCAGGAGCTGAAAGCAGGAAGTAGGGAGGAAGGGAGAGTCCCAGAGACATGGGGTCCCTCCTGTTTTTCTCTCCCAGGTGAAGCCAGGTGGGCATGGCACATGCTGATAATCTGAGAGTGGCCAGCCTTGGCTACAGAGCAAGATCTTGTCTCAAAAAAATCATTCTCACATAAGACAGCAAATTAAGCAGCACAAAAGAAAATGACCCTCCCTACACCACAGAGCAGCTAGAGGAAGAAAAAAGAAAAGACAAAATTTTTAATACATGAGTTCTGGAGCTGGTGGTCAAAGCTCATGCCTGTAATTCTGTTGCTGGTGAGGCCTAGACAGGAGGATCACTATGAGTCTGAGCTGTGTAGCGAGATCCTGTACCAAATAAATCAAAGAATACAAGATTTTTAAAAATTGAAAAAAAACAAACATGAGTTCTGAATTTTAAAATGGAGTGATTTGAAATCATCAAGGCTATGGAAGAAGTATCAAATTTATATTTTGTGATGGAATCCTCCATCCAAGAAGTGGGAAAATGTGACATAGTAAAGTAAAACATGGTGATTGGAAAGAGCAAACATTGACTCCCAGGATGTCCTCGCCAAGTATAGGGCAGGTAGATGACTGCAGATAGAAATACTGAGACAGGCTCAGCCCCGAGGCCCTAGCGCTGACCCGAGCACTTTGGAACTTTGGCCTGAAAGCTCTGGGAAGCTTTAGAAAAATTCTAGGGGTGGAAGTGAGCCACATGATGATCTGATCATGCAGCAGGTGCCCTTTGACAACTGATAAGGACTGTTTGCAGAAATGCAAACTCACCTAGTTTAAGTAAATAAAAAAATACAATAAAAAACACTCTTCAGTTGGCAAATGGGTAGGTAACCATGGCAACCATGTCAATAAACTGAGGTATTTATTTTTTTCCTCTGAGTGTAGGAAATCACCACAAATCTAGTGATAATATAGTTTTCTATGCCTTTAATGTAAATACCAATAAAATGTGCTTGTGCTTTCCAACAGTTATGAGTTGAAACCGTTTCCTGATCATTTTAAATTTCATGGCTCAATAGACAAATAACTATGTGGAAGACATAGCTATAGAAGGTATAACTGCACCAAGCCAGGACGAGTAATCATTGTTGAATAATATTTTATAGCTTCTAATATTTTTATAATATTTTATGTGATATTAAACACATTATCAGATGTGTTTAATAACAAATATATTTTCTTAAATGTATGTGTTTTAAACATCATTACATTAAAGCAATTTAGAAAGCTGAACTGGGTTAACCTCTTTAAATTCTATTTTTTTGACATCCAAGACCGACCTGAAAATATTTAGAGAATGAAGTGATCTCGTAGGGGGAAAATTCCCCAATGGTGATTCCAAAAATTCATGAACAGCACAGTTATACTCAAACATATTTCTGAAGCTGAACTCCTCATAGAAAAATATTTCTAATCAACGGCGCTGAACGGGAACATTTTTGCCTCCTTAGCTAGTCACTGGAAACGTAAAAAGCCGGATCTGGTTCCAAGTTTTTTACTTCAGGAAAAATAGAATGTGCCCATGAACATTTGCCTGGAGAAGACATGGGAGGGGACTTTTCTCCAAATGCATTTAGAAAAACACATGACTAAATCTCTTGCATGCAATGTGTGCAAGGTGTGTTTCTGGGAAAACATGTTGAATTTGGAGACAGGAGAGGAAGGTGAGAATTCTGCTCTTGACTGGGCCAAGAACTGTATCACTTCAAATGTTTCTGTCTTTATGTGTGCTAACTGTAAACTAAGAAACAGGACAAGCTTATCTCTGCATGTAATTCTGAGATACCAGATCCACATACTTAGTTTTCAATTTTGTTTCAGGAGCAAAGAAAAGAAATTCCAATGAATAGGAAGTTAAATTTTAATAAAAAGAAATATGTGTGTTTTCCTTAAGGATGATAATAAACAAATGAAAGTATTTCTTTTAGAAACCAGTTAAATTATAATACAATAATAGAAAGACCAAAGTTAAGAAGGGAGTATGAATTAAAATGCTATCAAAGCTCTGTCTCCCTCTCTCTCTCTCTCTCTCTCTCTCTCTCTCTCTCTCTCTCTCTCTCTGTCACAGACACATCCACATAAGCACACACACATACACACACAACTCTAGTATTTTTTTAAACTCCAAGTATGTCACATAAACCACCTAGACACTTATGAATAGTTTATTAGAAATATAGAATCTCAGGACTTAAGCCAAGACATACTGAATAATACTTACATTATAAAATCCTTAAGAACCTCTTTTGGCCACTGAATTTTGAGAAGCCATACAAAGTTCTACTGAAAATGTAGGTAACTAACAAAATAGTTTCTCCCAAATAAGATAGGAAAATAATCTAGCCAAAGTTCATTTTCAAAGAAGTTTTTTACTTATTGTTTCTTTTTTTTTTTTTCAAATATACAAGACAAGGGTAAGTTTGACTGTTTGCACACATTTAATGGGTTCTCAAATTTTTGACATGTTAATATTCTGTTAAAATGAAGGAAGTTGGACCTAAATCTGTGCCATCTTTGGGTGATAAAATTTGACTCAAAGCTGCCCCTGTACATAAAGAATTCTACGCTGGCTGGATGGACGGACAAGCTGTAATTTATTCTGAGAGTAGATAACCAAGTAACTGAGCCTCAGACCATCATAGTAGTTAATTTTTAGCCAGGTATGAGCTACCAGCTGACCCAACTGTGGCCCTGTAAGGTGAATGGTGACTACAATCAATCAAGTTGTTTCTGTAGGTCACTTCCTTGTCTCTGGCTATTAATACAATCAGTGCATGTGGTAAAGTGAGGTATTTGAAACCATCCTTGGTCTGGAATACTACTTGGTTCAAGAATATTCTTTTTCTTGCTCAAGTGAACTTTGCTCCAATCAATAAAGCTTTTTAAAACTGTATCTTTATTTATAGGAACTAATTTTGTTTGTCACACCAAAGGCATTCAATCCACTGATTTTAGGAGAAAAAACATTCTAGGATAAAGACTAGTTAAGAAAGCACTCCCAGAAATTCAGTTTCTTTCCGATTGTTCAACTTTCAGCCTAACATGCTATAATGAAAGAGGATTTTTCTTTTCATCAACTTTTTAGCTTAGAACCAAAGCAATTCATAATCCACCTCTGGCTTACTCTTATTCTTTATTCTTTTCTGTAATAGGCAACAGTATTCCTCCTGTGGGTGCTAAGTATTGAAAAGCCTGTGAAAAGAGGGTAGTCAATCTGTATTCTACGTTTTAGAAACTGAAAGAAACATGAAGAATCACACGGGGAAGAAGTGATGACCAGGCCAACAAGATAGCTGAGCAGACTAAAGCTCCTGCGTACGCAAGCTTTGGCAATCACAGCGACTTCCATTCAATCCCTGGCACTACATGCTGCACCAGCCTCAGCCCCAGCCCCAGGGTGCACTGAGTGGTCCACAGAGTCCAGGCATAGTGTACGTGTGTGTACTCCCAGCGCTTGGGAAGCTGAAAAACAGGAGGATCACTACGGGTCAGGGCTGCATAGTGAGACCTTGTAACAACCAGATACATTAAAAGAGAAAGAAGGAAAAAGTGATGATAAGTGGATGAAGTGAGAAAGGGGCTTGATTGGATGAAGACAGAGGAAATGAAAAAGAAACGATCAGTGAACAAAATAAGATGCACAAAGCTACTTACAAATAAAGTTTCCATACTGGTGCAATAACTCACAGCAGTAATTCATATCAGTAATTCAACCACTGAAGAGTCTCAAGCAGAACAACTGCAAATTTGAGGTCCGCCTAGGCCACTTGGCATGAAGGTTTCTCTAATTTGGACTGCCAGAACCACAAATCAAAGGAAAAGAAGAAGCAGGAGGAGAAAAGAGACCTTTCCCTTGGTTTTCCCACTGTGATGTCATCTTCCAAGTTATATTAAAACATTGATTGTGGAGTGCAGTTTATCTGTACGAGGAATAGAGTGCATTATAGTTTTTGTATTTTAAGAATACAGCTACTTTCTATTTTTAAAATAGTAATTTTTATTCAGTATTTCTTCATTCACTGAGACATTCATTTCTTCAAAAAATACTAAATGAATAAACTACTTTCCAGGAAATATTCTAGATGCTCAAAATGCACAAGGAAGTTAAATACACAACTATTTTTGCCCTTGGGGAGCACAGGGATTATAGTGGGTAGGTGAAAGATAAATGTGGTCTATGAAGAAATGAACAATTAATTGTGAGAGAATTCAATTTTAAACTAAATGGATCCTTTACTTCCATGCTATGCTGTATGCAATGAGAATAAGAATCCAAGCCATGGGAGAAATAAAGTATATAGAAACATATAAGAAAAAAACCAAGAATCACTCTTAAAGTCCTTTGTAATTAAGTGAAGGAGGTACAACAAGGACATAGGTAAATATTATAAAAGGCAAATTGGTGCAAATAAAAACAAAAAAAGAGAAAGGGTTTCACAGGACTCAGGGAGAGAAAAATTTTATTGAAATAAATGAGATTACAAGAAATGAAGAAATGGAATATTCCACTAGAGAAAGGAAGTGCTAATTTTAAATAGCTTAAATAATAGATGTGACAAGCCATTCTTAAAGAAAATACTTCAATGCCATAATAAAAATATATTTTCCAAGTTAAAAAAATATATTTTAAAACTCTAGCTGATTTTGAACTTGAAAGAATGAAAGCTCTGAGCTTGGACTAATCCAAAAGGAATATTTATATAAGGTTTTATAAACTTCCAGTATCCTTGTTTTGAGCCTATTTCCTCTTGGTTATGTACCTTTATTTTTACTGTCGATGTCAGTCTGCAACTTTGTTTTTATAAAATATGAATTAAAATTAAAATTTAATTTTCTTAGTCAGCTCAAAAGTTGTTTCATTCATCAGGCAAATCACTTCTGAAATAGAAGGTAACATTAGGCAAAGGTAGAGATTGTGTTAAAACCTCCAATCAAATAGGAAACCAAGAGTGGAGGAGAATAAATCATCAGTAAAACCTGCAGAAATCAATGTCTCTATTGTTAGCTCAATGTTGTCTTAAGAGCTTTAAGAAAAAAATGAATTCCCTCATTCTCTGAAGAAATGGGTTTTACCTGATTTTTAATTTTAAGCAACAGATGGATAAACAAGGAAAGGCAGTGCACCTACCAAGAGAAAATAAAATGCACATGAAAGAGTGCAGATGGAATTTTCCAATCCCAGGAAGCACTGGATGAGTCAATAAATATTAGACCAATAGTAAACTGGTACCACTTACCACAATGAACTTTTCTTTCATGCTCACTAACACAAACTCATCCCAAGATGGCAGGATAGAGAAAAACAACCTGAAATCCCTCAGCTATAAAATCTGGTACCGTATAATGATATGGATGAACCAAATGCATGTACAAATGTCCTTTCAACTGACATGAATCCAAAGCATAGAGACAAAGCTTAATGTGAAAGATATCATGACATATTCACAGGGTGTAGGTATATTGGTTGTTGTCTATTTTCAGATTGAAAGCAGATGATCCTAGTAAATTTAAGATCATGGCATGGCAACACTAGGTCCATCAGAAGACAGTCTTCTTCCTGGCTGATTATTTAGTACAGAGCTGCCCTTTCACTTTTTAGACAGATCCAACTTTACTATTCATAGCTCTATGCTTGGTCTCTGTTGTTGTGTTTATTTTTTATTTTTTAATAAAACAATCCAGCACAGTTCAGCAGTCCACAATAGAAGTGAGTTATCCACAGAAGTTGTTGACTTGAGCCATTCACAGCTCAGTATATTAGTATGGCTTTACTTTATGTACCTCCTTTTTATACTTTTCTGCTGGTTGGTTAAGACCATCTGCCATTGTGTTTACACATTTTCTTTGTACAGATATGCATTTTCTTTGTATCTCTGTTTATATAAACTGTACTGATAGTCTAATAATAGGGGGGAAATTGAAGCAAATGCCACCTTTTGCATGCAGCTAAAGGTAATCCTACTCTTCCTCTTCTTCCCATGACCAAAGCCACAGTACCCATTGCTTTCCCACTGAGCTCATTATGAATTAAAATTAAAATTTTAATACAGAGTCCTTACTGAAGGCAGAGTGTAGACCATAAGATCTTGGCTACTTTTGAAACAAACCACTTAGCACTCAAAAATGTGAGCTTTTAAAAAATAAACTAATAAATACAGAGTACTCAAGAAAAGATAACTTGGCCTGCATCCTCTACTTAGGCAGCAAGAAAAGCTTTTAATTTTGGAAACTATTCTCAAGTCAATGAGTCATTCATTTACACATTCAACCTTCCATTTGTTCAACTTCCATTTGTCACAATCCCTGAGCGAGATACTAGGCTAAGTGACAGACACACAAAATGCACTGCCTTGGTTTCCATCTGTGGAGCTCATCATTTTTGTGGAAAGATGCAAAAAATAAGTTGCAAGAAAGCATTGGCCATGACTCATCCACATGGATGACACAGACAAAGGAGCTACAGAGTAAGGTACAGGATTATAAGATAAACCCTGAAGGGACTTCACTGACCTCATCAGAAACAAAAGCTACATCTTTTGGTATATAGGTCTTGATCTATCTCAGTCTTAACCATCCACCAGAAAAGTATAAAGGTGAGGGATATAACATGGGGCCATAATAATAAGTTGAGCTGTAAATGGCTACAGTCAACAACTTCTTCAGATAACTCACTATTGTTGTGGAATGCTGGACTATGTTGGATTGTGTCATCGAATTCAGGCACCTAAATTGGTTTAATGACAGTGAAGTGCCCATCTCGGACAGGCCTAGACAAAAAAAGGGGGATACAAAAGAAGAATCATGAGGTGTGTGTATAAACAGTGCAGTTAGGATAAATATGTCGTGCTTCTGCATAATTCTATGAGAAGCAAGATTTGCACTAATAATGGTTCGACAAGATATTATGTTGGCTTCTAGTACTATGGACAACCACTAGGAAGACAACAAGGTAGAAAGTATTAATTATTGAATCTGTGATATAATTCAGCTATAAAAATAAGATATTTATATAGCCACACTCTCTTCATTCACTGATTAGAGGCATCTGCTATAATAATGCTTGTAAGTATAGTATCATGTATGTACCTTGTACGATACCAAAACATTATGAAAACAGTTTGCAATGTATTACTTTATCAAATCTGTCCTGTGAATTTGTCTTGAAACTATCTCATTGTTATTTGTTCTTCAATAAAAAAAATAAAAAATAAGTTTCAAGAAATAAGACAATGGGAATAGATATTTGAAGGAAGTACTTGAAATGAAAGGAAAGGGGCAAAAGAATATTAAGTATAAAATGAAAGAAACAACTGGTATTTGGGGGTTGGAGAGAATTTAATGTGTAGGGCTGAGGAGATAGCTCAGCAGTCCAAGAGCCAGCTTTGCAACTGTAATGACCCGAGTTAGATCCCTGGTACCACGTGCTGTGCAGGTCCCAGAATCCCCAGCGCTCCTTAAACTGATCATGGTAGCGTGCACTTATAATTCCAGCACTGGGGAGACTGAGACAAGAGTATCGCTGTAAGTCTGAGCCACTCAGAAGTTCCCCTACCAAAAAATTAATTAATTAAAAAGTAAAAGTTAAAGAACTCAATGTGCAGTGTATTTCCGGGTACAGTGAAGGATGGTTGAAAAACCATTGGCTACAGTCTGCTTGTAAGACTTTGCATCACATTCAAGGAGTTTGTGTTGCTTCATATAAGTAAGTTGGCATTTCCCCAAATTTTGAATTAGAGATTGTTACCAGATTCATGCACTACAGAGCAATATAAAGGATGAATTGAAGCAAAGAAAGACAGGGCTAGAAAGTGAGTATAACTTGAAGATTCTTGTATGGAAAACAAGATACATCTCAGTATTATTAATTGGGCATGGAAAATGAAAACAACAGATCTTAGGGCACAGGAAATAATCATGTTTAGTTTGAAATTCATGTACCTTTCAGAGGCAGGTACCTAATAGGTGAGATAAGGCCTGGAAAAAAAGGATGACAGCATTTTCCATCTCACTACTAGTTGTGGGAATAATAAAATGAAAGTGTATTCAGAGTAAAACAAATGGTTTCTTGTCTTACACACAATAAATCTATGATATTTTGTCAAGGTAGATACAAATACACTTGGTCACTTGGCTTATTTGGCTTGCAGTGCACAAGTTGGAAAGGGGCTTAATAAACTGACAGCTAAATTTATAGCTTTGAACATTAGGTTCGTCCAAGTTGTTCAGATTGGTGACTTCAAGTTCCAGACTGGACTCTCACCCAGTTAGGAAAGCTAGGAGGGTTGATATTTTGCAAAACATTTTCCAGCTTTTTCTGTTTCAGCTTTTTATTTTCACTTTTCTTCTTTGGAATTTTATCCCAATAATTATTATTTTCTGGACAATAGCATATGTTATTAGAGAATTACAAGTTAAAACAATGAGATACCATTACTCACTTATTAGAATGATTCAAATCCATACTTTTAAGAGTATTGGTGCCAGTTGAGGGTGTGGTACAATAAACTCATTCATTGCTAATGGTAATGCAAAATGATACAACACTTTGAAAGGAACTTGAACAATTTTGTATACAACTAAACATCATCTTTAGATAGGATTTTACAATGACATTCTTAGATATTTATTAAAAACTATGTCTAAATACAATATAATGAAATATTTTTAATTTTTATTCATAATTACCATTAATTGGAAGCAATCAAGATGGACTTCAGTAGATGAAGAGATAAACACACTGCAGCATATTAATGAAATAGAATACATTTTAGCAATAAAAAGAGGAGATTTATCACAAAAAGACACAGAGGAAATGATTTCACCTTAAGTGAAAAATACTGCAAAGACTGAATATTATAGGATTCCAAATATAAGACATTGCATAAAAGGTAAAACTACATAACCAGTTAACAAGGATAGAGTTGGCAAGGAGGAAGGACTGAGATGGACCACAGGGGATATTTAGAATGGTGCAAAACCTCTGAGTGACACTGTGATAGCATGCACATGACATTACTCACTCGGCACAGCTCAAAGAATTGTGCAATGTGAAGTCTGAATACTAAGGCAAACTCTGGGCTTCCTTTAATAGCCACATATCAGAACTGGTGATAGCACATGCACCACTCCCGTACATGATGGTGACAACAGTGGTGGAAGTGGGTTGGACCTGAAAACAAGTATTTTCTGGCGCATGCCTGTAATCCCAGCACTCGGGAGGCAGAAGGATTGTTGTGAGTTCGAGACCAGCCTGAGCTACAAAGTGAGCTTAAAGCCAGCCTGAACTGCATAGCGAGACCCTGTCTCAAAAAAAAAGACAAAAAAAAAAAAAGAAAACAAGTATTTTCTACATGGTTTTCTGGTAAACTATAAATTCTTCTAGAAACAAATTCTGTAGTGTAAAAGTAATGACACAAGTAACTGCTCTATTTGTGCTCTAAGAAATGTGAAGTCTGAGAATGGGGAGAAGTCTATAATGATTTCCACTACAGGTAGCTATGAGGATTTTCACAGTGAGGATTTGAGACAGGTATTGAAGGATGAGCTGAATGTAATGGGCACAATTAAAACAAACAAAAAGTATTTTATCTGGTAACACTTCATAAACATAAGCCTACATGGAATGATAATGATTCACACTACATTGTCTCCTGCTATATTGAGAGACATAACATGGAATGACAATGTTTAAGTTTCATTTTTTACATAATTTATTGCAATGTAATCATATCTTTCTTTGTTTAAAAAAGCATGGGAAAATAGGCATGCTAAGAAACCCTAATAAAAGTTTACAAAGATGTTAAAATCAACCAGTTGATCTTCCCTACCTGCAAAATATTTTTCCTTTTGCCAATGCTGACATTGTTTCTTAACCACTGTGTTTTTTTCTTTATTCTTACTATAAAACTGTTATAATAAGCGGGCCACATTCAATTCTTCAGTATCCATTCTTTCCTATTGCTTACACCCTTAACAGTTTCTTATGCGTCAAGTTCAAAACCTTTTCTTCTATTATCATTTTTTTCAGTTTCTGGACTTCTTATTCCCACTAGTCAACCATTTTTTTCAAAGCATCTCTATACTCAGATTTCAAATCCTTAGGAATCCCTCCCCCATTTTACAATTCTGTTATGGTAATACCTCCTTCACTGATAAAACATGCTCTTCTCAGCCTCAGGTTGAAGTCCTATTAATTGTAAGTGTGTGTAGACTGGTACAACCATTGTGGAGGTCAGTGTGGAGACTCCTCAAAAGAGTAGGACTGGAAATCCCATTCAAGCCAGCTATCACCCTACTGGGAATTTTCCCAGAGGAAATGAAAACACTATATCATAGTGATATATGTGTACATATGTTTATAGCATCACAATTTGTGATAGCAAAATCTTGGAAACAACCAAGGTGTCTGTCACATGAGGAATGGTTGAAAAAGATATGGTATTTCTATATAATGGAGTATTATTAACTATTAAGAATGATAAACTTGAAGCATTTATATTGAAGTGGATGCCACTTGAACATATACTCATAAGTGAAATAAACCAGACACACATGTGTAAATATCGTATAGTCTCCCTAGTATAAGAAGTGAAAAGAAGAAATACAAATAGACATGTACAACAACAACTAAAAACAATTGAGTCAGATAGAGCAAAGTGAATGGCATATGCTGCAGGGTACTAATCAGCTTGTCTTCTGGATGGTTAACAACCTAAGTTCACAGGTCAAAATTGGAGAAACGGAAGAGCCGCAAGGCCAGCCAACATTTTGGCCCTAGCCTTTCAAGGTCAGTGAAGACTCAGGACATTGGAGAACCTGTAGTGCAACATCATGAAACTCAGTTGAGCCCCAAATTTTCTGAACAAGTAGATTATGGAGCCACAGAGGAAAGAGATCAAAGTTCTATAGTGTGCCTGGGGAGAGTCACATGGAAAGAAAACTTTCTCTCAAGCTCTCACAGAGAGCAAACTGGTCAAGCACTAGCCGTGACCCAACCACATGGATGACACAGACAAAGGATCTACAGAATAAGGTAGAGGACTAAAAGATAAACCCTGAGGGGACTTCACTGACCTTATCAGAAACAAAAACTACATGTTTGGTATATAGGCCTTGCTCTATCTAGGTCTTAACCATCCCACAGAAAAGTATAGAAATTAGGTATATAGTGTGGGACCATAATAATAAGTTGAGCTGTAAATGGCTACGGTTGACAACTTCTTCAGATAACTCACTATTGTTGTGGAATGCTGGACTGTGTTGGATTGTGTTGTCTAGTTCAGGCACATAAATTGGTTGAATGACAATGGAGTGTCCATCTTTGACAGGTGTAGACAAAGGAAGGGGTATAGCAAGGAAGTATCATGATGTTTGTGTATCGACAGTACAGTTGGGATAGATACACTGTGCTTCTACATAATTCTAGAAGAGGCATGATTTGCACTGATGGTGGTTGGACAGGATATTGTCAGCTAGTAGTACTATGAACAATCACTAGGAAAATAACAAGGTAGAAAGTATTAATTATTGGATCGTTAATATAAGTCAGGTATAAAAAATTAGATACATGAACAGCTACACTCTCCTAATTTACTGATAAGAGACATGTGCTATAATAATGTCTGTAAGTATAATATCATGTATGCACCTTCTATGATACCAAAACATTATGAAAACGGTTTGCAGTGTATTAAATTATCTAATCTGTCCTGTTAAGGTGTCTTAAAACTGTCTCAGTGATATTTTTACTTAAATAAAATAATAAATAAATAAAAATTGTAAATGTGAACAAGATAGTTTTCTGGTATCTCAAAATTTAGTCAAATGCCAAAACAACCCATGTTTGTTGTTGTTTATCTGCTATCAGAGGCACAAACAAAATAGTAAGGGAAGCTGGTGAGCAGGGAAGCTGTAAAACAGATCGAGTTGTAACACATCTTATTCATTATACTAAAATCTTTGCCCTCTAATTAAAGAATGTAATAGGTGCTCAGTAAATATGATAAATGCAGTTTAAAACAATTTGATTCATTTGACTAACCAGTATGCATTAAATAAGAAGTAAAAAATATCATCAAGGTGTAGGATATACCAGTTTGCCAAATGACAAAGCGTAGAATACTACTAAGCCATACAAAGAAAAGAGAGGACACTTTCTGTATGTAGAAAAACTCTAGTGAAGTTATGGAGCTGAAAGCTGGCCAAGAATGAAATGAGAAGAACCCTACCACTGGGCTGTGCAGAAACTACTGTGTGTTAGGACATGCGATTGTTACTAATGTCCAGGGTAGTCAGCCAGCTGGCAATCTGGCCACCACGGACTACTTCACCCTCATATTTATTAAGTAGCTGCAAAAGGCTGAGATAAAGTAGTACAGTCACTTAATTCTCAGTTTGATTGGGTCAAGAAACTCCCAGAGAGGTGGCTACCCCTTGCGACCACTGGGACTGTGCACTTAGCAGAGGACTAATTCACTGATGTGCTCCTAGGAGATGAGTCCTACTCTGGTGAGGGTTCCCTTGGGTTGCTTTCCAAGAATGGAGGTCTTGCCTATGTCCTGCTTCCTGGTCACCAGGAAGTGAGCATCTTGGCACTGTTATGGTGTTCCTTACTGACACTCGCAGATCATAAACTGAAAGCTCTGAAACCCTGAGCAAAACTAAATCCTTCCTCCTTTATGTTGTCAGGTATTTTGTTTCAGGAATGAAAAGTCAATTAAGTGTACAGTGCTATTACTAAAATAGGCTGAAGTGAGACAAAATACATAGCTTTGTGCTCGTTCTTGTGTTTATATTTTTTTATCTTAAAGAGAATAATTTTTTTAAAAAACATTGTAAATAAAGCAGATTTTTTTTTAAAAAAAAACCCAAGATGATAGAAATTTGGGGCTGGTTAGATAGCTCAGAGGTCTAAGCACCCGCCTAGTAAACGTAAGGACCTGGATTGAACCCCCGGTGCTACACGCCATGCCGCGGAGCCAGTCACCGATACTGGGCATGGTGGTGCATTCCTGTGACCCAACACTGCGGAGTCTGAGCTAGGAGGATCACTACGAGTCTGAGCTACATAGCAGGACTCTGTACCAAATAAATACATAAATAATTTTAAAACATGATAGAAATTCAACAATATTATAATATTGCATATTGTTGTCTTCGAGGTAGATGCTCAGATTACCAGATCATTTTCAATAAAATCTTTTATGTAAAGATAGATATAGACACGCACATTTACATTACATAAGCTTCATAGGTACACAATCTTTATTTATTCACTGTTCACTGCTTTACATCCAGGCTCTAGAAGAGTCTCTGGTAGTTCGAGGTACACAGTGTATATTCGCCAAATGAAAGAATGCAACTTTGCTGAAAAACCTTAGGACTACAAATTCTAAGCCTAATCACATCACATCTTCAGGTATAAAGGATTAAGCTAAACTTTAGAACACAAAATTGGAATTTTATCATTTTCCCCAGCAATTATGCACTTTTTATAAGAAATGTCAATGAGAAAGTTAGTTTCAAAACCAGAACACCCTGGAAGATGTCTGAGAAGTGAGGACCCTTGGGAGAAAAACAGGGCAAGGATCAAAAGCAAATGAAAGGCAAGCAAATCTAAATAGAGCTCTCACAGATCACAAAAATATTAACTCTATAATAACTACTTTGGTTCTTTATAATTTCATTTTTCTCAATACCCTCATCTAGAAATGTACACAGCCCATAGATGAAAGCCAATGCTATAATTTTGATTCTGTTAGGGCTCATTTTTAGTTTTAATTAGAGACATTCAAGGATGGTGAATTCTCAGTTTCCCTGTGTTTGAAGACAGCACTGCGGGAATTCCTCCCCGAGAACCTCGAATCATTCATTCTATCAAGAAAGTCTAAGACATTTATGTTCTACTTTGTAACTAAAGTTAACAGATTTCCTCTCTGGTAAATTATCTCTGGCCAGATGGCTTCACTATCTGAATTTCCTCCCCGTGCTGATCTTTGATAATTCTCAGTTCTGCTGGCTGCCGTGTCTGTCTAACCTTTTCTCATTACACTGTCATCCTGCTAAAAGGGATTCTCCATGGATCACTCCTTAGATAAATCTCTGTTCTGTAATTGCACCCAGAAATGGAATTGAAATACTATCTATGAAAATAACAAGCAAAAATTTTATAAAATTAAGGCTTCCATATGCATGCTTAACACAGGACATTCTGCTTTGTATTTGCTTTTAAAGATTGTCCTATCAAAGATATAAGACTGCAGGTAAATTAATAACTATATACAGCGACTAGCAAGGTGTTTTACAAGGCATATGTAATTTATAATTATGTATACATACATATATGTAATTTTCAATACCATATATCTTTCAAAATTATAATTTTTGATAGTCATCCCAATTTAAACAGTTAATGAATAGGCAATATATAATCAACATATGCAGTATTACCATTAATAGATGCCCGCTGAATAGGAGGCTAAATTGCTGTTATAAAGCTGGGACTTTATTCCATTACTTTAGTTTTCTTCCGCAACTATCAAGAGTTACACCTCAGTTTACTATAAATAATGTCCATCTTCAATAACTGGGTGACTAGCTTTGGAATACACCCTCCTCCCTAGGTATTACTAAAATCGCTGAGGAATGAGTATGAGTTCCAGAATGATTCTTGTCATCATTTTTGCCCTTTGCCTGGCTTTCTGTCCAATAATGCTTCCTTCTCCTGTATCCTTTTGTTTTTGGACTGTTCCTATAGTCAGTTGCTGCCCCCTGCTTTGTACCTCATAGCAAGTTCAGGCCCAGAGTGTTCCCAATTCCTCACAGTACAGCTAAGACCAGCTCATCTGGTTTAACAGAATGTCACCAAAGTTTCAGATAAAAAGACAAAATTTCAGAATTACAAAAGCAATTGAGCTTTCAGTAGTTATTATACTACAAGGGCCACTGTGCCTCACTCTGTATATTTCCTTATCAAAGAATCCAGACAATCACTCTCAGATACACCCTCATAGGTGGGTTGTTGGAATGGGTTCCTGTCAGCTCTCCCAAGAGCAAATTAGCTCTTTACAAGTCTTATGTTTGGAAGAATGGCATTTATTGTCTTTAACTTCCTCATTCCAGAATAGGATATTGACTTTTCCCAAAAGCAGGCTTGTGTCAGCCTTTTAATAGAAGACATTCAGCTGTCAAATGACACTGAATTGCACCACCCCCATAGCATCCCCATGCAAACATTAAAGCCATTGAAGTGAAGAAATATAAGGCTTGGTTTCCATGCATGCAGACCAACAGTGCACTTTGTGTATATGTGGATCTTGCCTTTCCATTTTATTAAGGTGTATTTTCCAAGTATTGGCTATAATTTTTCCAAGTATTTGCAATAGAGCACATCCATTTGAATGCAAATAAGAAATTTTATGAATATATATTTACACTCTTATTTTATAAATTGTCCTAGTAATAGTTTCTAAAAGAATTAGAAAAATTTGGAGGAAATTTTAGAAACAAACAAATATGTAGCAGCTTGAAAATTCACCGCATCAGTGTTTCCAAACTTTGGTTGTACATTTAAATCAGATGAGGTTTTGGGAAATAATGATACTTGATATCTGCTCCTCAGAATTCTGCTTTCTGTGGTGTTGTGAGCCCATGAACCAGCATTTTTATAAAACAAAACAGTCTCTAGCTTAATATACCTACAGCGAAGACTAAAAATACTACATGAATTCTGTGTGTGTGTGTGTGTGTGTGTGTGTTTGACAACTGGGATTATGTGACATAGTGAAGGATAGGGATTGCAAACTGTCATCTAAGAGAATTCCACAAAACAATGTGAAAGACTCAAGGAAGTGCACTAAAAACATTATCTGTATTTCATTCAAAAGATACACATGTCTTTAAAAATTGAACCAAATTATACTTGGGCTGCTTTTCTTAGAATGAAACCTTTCATTATGATTTTTAAAAGTTAATCTGTAAATCTAAAATGTATCTCCATTTTGAAAGAGAAAGATAAAATGCTTCTAAAATTTTACACTAAAAAACCCATAAGAATTAAGAAATGAATTAAGTTGCAGTATACAGAATCAATATTAAAAAGTCTTTTGCTTTTATTAAACATCAATACTGGCCTGATTGAACAAGAAAACAATCCCATTTATGATGATATAAGAAAATACAATACCTAGCAATAAAGTTGACCAAGGTAGTGGAAGATACATATATTAAAAACCATAAAACATTAATCAAAGTAGTCAGAGAAGACAAAAATAAATTGAAAGATAATGCTGTGCTATGAATAAGAGGAATTAATACTCTTGAGCTGTTTGTGATACTCAAAGCAATATACAGATTCATCATAATCTCTATCATAATCTCAATGGCATTCTTCATTTGAACAGGTGATCATAGATTAATACAGAATTGGAAAAGACCTGAAAAACCCAAAACAATTCTGAGAAAGTAAAACAAAGCTGGGCATTACACTTCCTGATGAAAATTACATTACAAAGATATAAAAGTTAAAAATAGAGTTCGGACATGAAAACAGACACGAAGAACACTAGAACAGGATGGAGACTTTACAAATGAATTCAAACAGATACAGTCCACAAGGGCACCCAGTGGACACAACTGGGAAAGGATGATTTCTTCAATAAATGTTTCTGGTAAAACTGTACATGCTAAAAAATGAAATTGAAACCTTATATCATGCCATCCACCAAAAATCAAATTAATGGGTACAACAATAACAACAACAACCCATCAATCCATCCTCAAACCCAAGAAATCGACAAATAATGTAAATATAAGATAAGAATAATGAGGCCATATTCCTGGACAATGGTTTGGCAATAAGTTTTTGGATATTGCACCAAAAGCTGATACCACAAAAGCAAAAATAAATAAATGGACCTACATCAAACTAGAAAGCTCTGGCACAATAAACACAATACAGTGATATGCTACAGGTTGGGAAAGACATTTTGCAAAACGTATTTTTAATAGAGGATAAATTTCAAAGGGTGTAAGGAATTCATACAATTCGATAGTGGAAAAACAAAATGCACACCAAAAATATGAAGAAATCTGAGTAGATACCTCTCCAAAGAAAATATAAAATAGCCACAGATATAAGAAAAGGTGCTCAATATCATTAATTGCCAAGAAAATGCAAGTCTAAATCACTAGGATACAATCTCACACCTGCTGCAATGGCAGTTGTCAAAAGAATCAAAAGATAACAAATGTTGAAGATGGGAAGGAAAGGGAACTCTTGAATACTGTTGGTGGGGATATGGATCAGTGCAGTCATGAGAAGCTGAATGGAAGTTTCTGGAAAAATCAAAAACAGAATTACCACATGACCCAGGAATGCATTTCTCAGCATATACCCAAAGGAAATGAAATCACCGACTTGTCCAGCGCTCTGTATCCCCATGTTCATTGCCACATTAGTCACAGTGCCCTAGATATGGGAACAACCTAAGGAATCATCCATGGATAGGCGGATAAAGAAATATGGGGCTGAGGAGATAGCTCAGCAATCTAAGCATGTGCCTGGCAAGCACAAGGACCCGCATTTGATCCCCAGTACTGGGTGCCTTGCCAGTCCCCGAGCCTCAGGTGTACCACGCCCATTACTGAAATTGGACCTGGTGGCACACACTTGTAATCCCAGAGCTAGGGAGGCTGAGAGACAGGAGGTTTACTATGAGTCCAAGCTGCAAAGTGAGACCATGTACAAAATAAATAAGTAAATAAATAGTAAAGAAATTATGGTACACATTCATAGTGGACTATTCCATTCTGAAACAGCATAAACTTTTGCCAACTGTCACTATAGAGATAATCCTGAAGGACTTAATGCTAATAGAAATAAGCCAGACCCACCACATAATTATTGCATAATTTCCTATGTACAAATCTAAAATAAAAATAAATGAAATCTACAGAGACAGAGTACAAAATAACATTCCCTGGGGAAGGCAGGAAATAGAAGTCAGAGAATACATATATATATATACACAGCCTAAAGACTTAATAATGTCTAATATGAAGATTATAGGTCATAAAATTGTACTGGACATGAGATTTCATGTTACACAAGGCTTCAGCTGCTCTTGACACCCATGAGAAACAGGTAGCTACATGAAATTATTGAGATGTCAATTTGCTCCAATAGTTACCATCATATTTGGTACCATAAGCAATTTTTGTGAGACATAAGAACAAAATTTTAATGTTTATAAGAAAATTGGTTTAAACATATTCTATCCTCAGTCCATGGAGACAGCTCAGTGGACTGAGCACCTGCTTAGGCAAGCTCAAGATCTGGGATTTGATATCCTGTGTGCCATGCTGGTCCCATCCCTGGGTGCACTGCGCTGGCCAAGAAGCTGGGTGTGGTGGTGCACACCTGTAATTATAGTGCTCGGGAGGCTGAAACAGGAGGATCACTATGAGCCTGAGCTATGTAGGGAGACCTTGTACCAAATACATAAAATAATAATAATAATAGTTAATAAAAATAGATGGTCCATTGTCATGCAGACTGGTGGAATTGAATATCCTGCCCAAAGAGAGCTTAACAACATTTTGTGAACATAACTAATAATGTTTCTTAAAGTTGAGGCTATATTCAGTGTAGACTTAAATACTGAATTTTAAAATCACTAATAGAGAAAAAATAATCTAACAATCTCACAAATTGATTCTATTCGTAAAGTTTCTGACTACATAAGCCTTTGATAACATTAGAGAATTGGGGATTGAAACAGAGAAGACATTGAATTAACTGTATACCTTGCAGATATTTTGCACAATTTTCAGTCTATGATCTCATATATTAGAAGCTATGCACTATTATGAAACAGTGAGATAGGCTCTTGAAATGTTCAGAAATAAGTAACTGTCATGAAGTGCCCACTAATAGCATAACTTTAATGTCAAAAAAGTCCATTGTTTTGCTTAGGATGTTTCCTCTTTGTGGATAGTTTGTATGAAACTGAACATGTAATTGGTTTTCATATTAATGGTAGAGATGTATGTCTCAGTTAATTTTTCCTCGGTGCTATGAAAAATAAAAAATACTTGACACCCAAAATTAAGGAAGGAAAGGTTTATTGAGGTCATAGTTGGTAGAAGTTTCAGTCCACACTTTGCTGGCTCCAAGGCTGAGTGGCACATGGCAGAGGGTGGCCATTCGTGGCGGCAGAAGGCAGCAAAGGAAGTAGCAGCAGCTGAGGCAGCTACCAAGCATCTCTCCCTTCTTTATGCTGTATTCAGGCTATTAGCCTCAGAGTGGGCATAGTACTCACACCCATGATCCCAGCATTGGATCCTGAACTAATCACAAACTCTCCCCCGATGACTACGTGAGCCTCTGGGGAGACAACTAGACACAAATCATAACATCTATGTAACTATTTAAGAATGTATATCCTGTTTTGATATTACTATTGACTTTTTTTCAGTGATAGGACTAGATCTACAGCCTGACACAAGCTAGGCAAGGAGTTTATCACTAAACTGCATTCCTAGTCATTATTTATTCTTTATTAACAAAAATAAATGTACATTTAAGATATAAACTTGGTGTTTTGGTATAGGTGCTGTCTTAGTTACTCTTCTCTCCTTGCTGGGACAAATACCCAACACCCAAAATGAAGGAAGGAAAGAAAGGTTTATTTAGCTCACAGTTACTGGAAGTTTCAGTACATATTTGGCTGGCTCCAAGGCAGAGGAACACATGGCAGAGAGCAGCAGTTCATGGAGGCCAAACAACAACAATAAGGAGAAATCGCTAAAGAAAGTCTGTCTCACTGTCTCTTATTAATACACCGTATTATTCAGGCTCTCTGCCCCAGGCTGGAGGAAGTACTCACACCCATAATCCCACCAGTACTAAAAACACAATCCGAGCCTTGGATCACACATAATCCCAGTGGATCATGAGTTAATCACAAACTCTAGAAGTCCCCACCCCATACCTACATGAGGTTTTGGGGGACAACTAGACACAAACCATAACAGATTATATATACATTGTAAAGTAGTTGACACAATCAAACTAATTAACATAACCATCACTTCACATAGTTATTGTCTTTTCCTTCTTTATTTGTGGGAAGAAGACTTATGATCTACCACTTAGCAATTTCAAGTAGATGTCCCAGATAATATTGTAGTGGTACAGTTTGTCCTCTCAAAGCCTCTTTCTGACATAGCTGAATTTGAGTTGGATGCTTAGGTTAAAGGTGTGTGTTATGGTTTGTATCTAGTTGTCCCCCCAAAGCTTCATGCAGTCATCAGGACAGTCTCCTAGATTTATGATTAATTCATGATTTAATGCCAGGATTATGGGTGTGACTGCTACACCTGCCCTGAGGCAGACAGCCTGAATAAAATATAAGGAAGAGAGAGAGAGGCTAGCTAGCTGTCGCAGCCACAGCTCCTTTGTTTTCTACTACCACAAACTGCTGTCCTCTGCCATGTGCCCCTCTGCCTTGGAGCCACTCAAGTATGGACTGAAAGCTCCACTAACTGTGAGCTAAATAAACGTTTCCTTCCTTCATTTTGAGTATTGGGTCCCAACAATGAGAGAAGAGTACTGAGGCGGTGTGTGGTTAGTAAATCTCTCCACTGATTGCTTTGTCATGGTTCTGGTTAGCATTGTGGTTGTGAGTGCTGTGCCTGCCTTAGGGTAGGTACCTCATATATAATATAAGGGACATAAAGATCCTTGTTTCCACTCTCTTGTTGCTTTTGCTGCTTTCACAGCCACGAACAGTTTCCACTCTCTCATGTGCCACCTTGCCTTGGAGTCAGCTGATACGGACTGAAACCTCTACCAACTGTGAACTAAGCCAAACCTTTTCCCTTCAATGTTGGGTGTCAGGTATTTTGTCTCAGAAATGAGAGAAAAGCAACTAAGACATAGTCTCTACTATGAATGAGATGAGATGAATCTCATCTCCCCAAAGACTTGTGTATTGAAAGCTTAGATCCCAAGCTGTGTTGTCCCTGAGGGCTGGGGCTTAGTGGAAGGAAGTTAGGTCATCACAGCCAAACTCTTAAAGGAGATAAAAGGACCCCAGCCCATCCCTATCTCCCTCTTTGTTTCCTAGTTACCATGAGGTGAGCAGTACTCCCCTGACAGGCACCCCGCATGGTCCTTGGGTAACAGCACCAATAACCCATGTACTTAATCCATGAGCCAAAATAAATCTTTTCTCTTTGTATATCTAGATACTGGAAAAATAAAAAAATTGCTGAGGAATAAAGGAAAAGAAAAGAAGATCACTGTGAATTGGGAAGGAACTGACAGGAAAATTATAAACTACAAAGAATGTGGTGGGGAGGGGGTCTACAACTGAGACCTCTAACCATGGTAGTCGAAGCTGTGTTCTTCCCAGCCTAAGTTTAAACTTCTGAGGGGATCTCTTTCTAGCTCTTCCTGGTCTGGGACTATGTCCTGTGGCTGGCTTTTAGTCACTGTGGGAGGGCAACACTGGGTGTTGAGAGAGAAAAAAAGTAAATACTCTAGGCTCTCCCCTCCACTGTTAGGAATAATAGGTAGGAGAACCGTGGTACCCAGAAACAAGGGAAGTGTCCCTGCTGCAAGATTAAGGAATAAATGATAGAGAAATACATAGCTTGTTGTGGATTACAAAACCAATATGGGTTTTATCCTGAGGAGACTTCTACATAGCAGGAAGCAGACAGAGAAGAATTCAAGTGCAGACACCCACCATATCACCAAAGAGTTCTTGATCAAGAGTGGTTTCATCATTTAAACCAGAGACTTAGAGAAGCTAAAAGACAACTTAACTTCAGAGCACCCAGTGTTTCCCTCCCACAGTGACTGAAAGGCAGCCACAGGACATAGTCCCAGACAAGGAAGAGCTAGAAAGAGATCCCCTCAGAAGTTTAAACTTAGGCTGGGAAGAACACAGCCCCAACTACCATGGTTAGAAGTTACACTCAGAAACACCTGCGCTGAAAGTACCTGAGGATATTAAGTGTGCTAATCCTTGCCATGCTATCCTCATGAAGGAAAAATCTGAGATACGGTTGTCTTACCCATTCACCAATGTGAGCAAGAACACATCTCAGCATGGTCACTGCCCCAGCCTGGAGTAATCAAAGAGGCCTTCGGAAGAGGAAGTACACGCCTCACATCCATGGGCCATAAGCTGGGCAGAGAAAACCAAGAGTCCCTAAATTTCAAAACTGCAGGTCCTAGAAGATAACTACCCATTGCAAAGTACAGAAGAAGGTTTGTTTTTCTCTTTTCTCTCCTTTTGGACTCATTTATTTTTTCGTTACTTCTTTTTCTTACTCATTTTTTAGTTCTTTAAAGTTTTTTCTCCATATTATTTGTATCTTCTCCATTTTTTCTTTTATATTCTATTTCTGAGTGTTTTCTCTGTTACCTTTATCCAAATCTCTATCTTTCTACTTCATAATATGATCCCCATTTTCCTCTCCCATTATTTAATATTTCTAGCTGGCTTGAAAATAATGGTAGTTGCTTCACTGTCCCCGCAGATAGGCTGTACTACTGGTGATACAAACAGATCTAGTCACTCTTACCACCTTTTTCTTAAGAAAATTAAATCAAAGTCACCCATCAAAGCAAGATGTATGAATTAAATCAGAGCTGCCCAGCAGCAGCACATATAAATTATGGTCACCTCATGAATATGTTAATATTTTGAAATTATCTTCTTGTATACGCCCATTCCAAAGCCCCTGTATTTTTAGTGGTTTCACCATTAAGCTTTCTTAATATTCATGTAGTTAATTGACTTTATATTACTACTACATAATTTTTTCTGTCTTTAACAGAGGTATAATTATTACAGTTAGTAGATTTTGCTGTTTAAAACAGTGGGTTTGTCTTAAGGTTTATATTGAAACTGTAGGTATCTTTTCCAAAGGTTAAGGCAGTACATCAGTTGTTCTGTGGTATGACAATATCCAGTGGGTCTTGGACAATATTACTGTTACTGAATTGTTTGATATTGCCAGGGTCACAAAGTTGCTGCTATTAATAGATTTTCTCTGCACACCAATACCTTACCTGAGTGACATTAAGAAAACCATGCTCCATTTAGGCAGTACTGAGCACTGTCCAAATATACTGCACCCCATCCCCAATATTAAGAGTGGTGCTCAGATCTTTGGAGAGAGGTCAACAACTACAGTTAACCACACCCTGAATGAATCAATGAAAGGCAAACTACAGGCATCTTCATATTACCAAAAAAACCTTTCCACTATAAGCAGTTATACACCTGCACAAAACAAAACAAAAATCAATAGGAATATGAGAACAATAAGGCACAAAATGTCTCCCAAAATTGTCAACTCCTTTATAGCTCCATGGAGAGTGGAAAGAAAAGCCACACAATTTATTTTAAAAAGAAAAGGAGACAATAGAAAGCAGATTAGTGATGTGTTTGGCAAGCTCACAGAAAATATTACTAATGGACGTGGCAAGCAAACTGATCTCTAGCTTACAAAAGACACTCATGAAAAACTAGCTGAACTAAACAAAATTTGAAAAACATGAATGACCAGTTTAGCAAAGCAAGGTCCATGAAAAGGTTTCAAACAGGCATCCAGAAGATTAAAACATTGAAGGTTTGAACAGCAAAGGTGACCAACATGAGGACACAGTGCCAGAATCGGAAGATAGGGAGGACTTCAAATAACAATGGTCAACAAGGCCAGCCAGATAGTTCAGCAGACTAAGCGCATGCTTAGGTAGACACAAGGACTGGGGGTTTTTGATTCCCAGCGTGCTGTGCTGGTTCAGCCCCTGGGATGTGCTGAGAGGGCAATTGGGACTGTGCCTGGTGGCATGTGCCTGTAATCCCTGCTCTACAGAGGCTGAAAATAGGAGGGTCACTATGAGTCTGATCTGAGCAGCAATTCCTTAAAGACAACAAAAGAATATGAACAATGGACTCAACATCCACTAGATGATCAAAAGCAAACTAATCTAAAATGAGCTGGAATAATTGAAAAAGTCAGAGGACGGCATAAAAACTTTGTAAAAGCTATTTAGAGAAATAATAGCCAAAAACTTTCCAAAGCTATGAAAGAACTAAGCATGCAGATAAGAATAGAACCTCAAATATCCATGATCAAAAGACAGTCTCTCCACATCACATCATCTAAGTCCAGCAAAGGGACAGAATACCATTGAATCTCTTATCATTATCAAAGTAAACCCATTAGAATTAGAGCAGATTTCTCAACACATATCTTGAAGACCAGCAAAACTGGAAGTGTCATAACTGACAAAAGAGACAACAATTTCCAACTAAATTTATGTATCCTGCAAAACTTTCTTTTTAAATTGATGGAGAAATCAGGATTCAATCCCTGACACCACATGCCACACTGGCCCCGCCCCCAGATGCGCTGAGATGGCAATACAGTCTGGGCATGGTGGTGCACCCCTGTAATCCTAGCACTAGGGAGGCAGAAATCAGGATGACCACTAAGAGTCCGAGCTGCATAGTGAAACCCTAAACACATACACACACACATACACACACAAAAATAAAATAAATAAATAAATAAATAAATAAATAAATAAACTGATGGAGAAAAAAGGTATTTCCATGACAGAAAAGCACTTCAGAAAATTCATGACCACCAGTGAGCACTTCAAAAAAATTCTCAAGAATACCCTAGAAAGAGCAAATGAAGCTGAGGATGTCAAAAAATCTAACGGAATGAATACACCTAGGTAAGATGACAAATTAAACAGAAAAAGGGATACAACTGAAGGAGAGAAGAAAATGAACAACAGAAAATAACTTAATGGCAGGAATCAAGATTAAGTATTAATATAAAAGGTTTTCATTGCCTAGTCCAAAAAGAAAAAGGCAGAAAGATCAAGAAACAGAATCCAATCATATGCAGTAATGAAAAACACATTTAGGGCAAGCACAAGGACCCATGTTCATTTCCTGGTACACATACCACGTGAGCCACAGAAACCAGATATTGTGGTGCAGGCCTGTAATCCCAGCGCTGGGGAGGCTGAGACAGGAGGATCACTACAAATCTGATATGCGTAGTGAGACCTTTTATCAAATAAATAAGTAAATAAATAAACAAATAATAAATAATTTTTTAAAACTTAAGAAAAATGCATTTAGCCTCAAAAACAAATATTTGCAAGAAAAGTCAAAGCGCAGAAAACAATAGTATGTATTTATTTATTTTTTTAATATATTCGTTGTTACAGAGTCTCAGTACACAGCACAGACTCATAGATCCTCCCGTTTTCAGCCTCCTCAGAGCTGGGACCACAGGTTGTTCAACCATGCCCAGACTCTGGCTGACTCAGCCCACCCTGATGGCGGAGCTTGCATGGCATGTGGTACTGGGGATCGAACCACAGTCCCTGTGCATGTCTAAGCTTGCCTAAGCAGGTGCTTTAGTCTGCTGAGCTATCTCACTGGCTCCACAAAACAATATTGCATGCAATATTGTACCTGCAACAAACAGGAATAACTATCTTAATTTCAGACAAGTTTAACTTCATGCCAAAACTGTTCAGAATAGGCAAATATCACTATATGTGGGTTAAGCGAAAAATCAATAAGAAAAGATAACAATTAGAAACTCACCAGACAAAGGACATAAACCACTTCCCACTTCTGCCTATATTTAAGTTTCTGTCTAAACTGCCTACAAACACTGCTGGATATAAAAACATCAGATGAACACCAACAAAATCATAAGGACACAATACATCACTGTCACAAGTAAGCATATCAATTAGACAAAAAGTCATGAAAGAAATATCAAAGTTGAACCAGAAGTTTAAACAAATGAACTTAACAGATACCTACAAAGTGTTTTATTTCATAACAGAAACAATGATATCCCCAGTTTATAAACTTAATTCTCATCACAAAATGATTGGGATGAGAACTGAATAAAATGGCCCCAAAAGGTCAACATTGAATCTATTGATTTTTTAAATTATTTGTTTGTTTGTTTGTTTATTTGGTACAGGGTCTTGAGACACAGGTTGGATGCCTAGTGATCCTCCTGTCTCAGCCTTCCCAGCACTGGGGTTACATGGGTGCACCCCCACGCCTGGTATCAGTGCTAGCACGGCTCGCCCAAGTTCTGGGGCCAGTGCAGGGTGCATGTGGTAACTGGGGATCAAACTCGGGTCCTTAAGCTTGCCAGGCTGGTGTGTAGATTGCCGAGCTATCTCCACGGGCTTAACCACTGAATTTGATTTGTTTGTCATCCAATTTGTTTTGTAACAGGAACTGTGGGAAGAATTAAGGTCATGTACTGAGGCATCACAGCGTGTAGTCTTCTCAGCACCGTGTGGAACCTTCAAACAGACCACATAGAAGCCCATAAAGCATGCTTAAGTACATGCAAAATGATGCAAATTATGCCATACATATTACCAGAGCATTGTGCAGTGAAACTGGAAATCAGGGCTGGGGGCATAGCTTAGCACCACAGTGCCTGTCTGAGAAGCATGAGGTCCTGAGTTTCATTTCCAGTACCAACAACAACAAAAAAAACCCTAGAAATCTATTGTAAAAGAAACCACAGAAATTATGCAAATATATGTAAATAAAACAATATCTTCTTGCATAACTAGTGGGTGACGGAAGAAATGAAATATTCATTCCTAGACTCAAACAATAATGTCTGTACAACATACTGCAACCTAATAGTAATAAACTTTAGCAGGAAATTAATAGCTGTGAATGTCCACATCAGAGAAACAGAGCAAGCTCAAATAAGCAAACTAAAGATGCATCTAAAGGTTCTAAAAGTACTTAATAATTTGAGTAACATCCTTAGCAACACTAGCTACCTCATGCAAATCTTCTTTCTGTAAAATTGCCACTATGTTGGACTTTGACACTTGTGCATATTAGTGAAATCAGTCACACAAACTCCACTCTTGTATTTCCTTCATCTTTGCATTGCAATTGCTTCTTTTCTTTCTCTCTGTTTTTTTTTGGGGGGGAGGGGTACTGGGAAAGTCAGGACCTTGTGCTTTCCAGGCAGTCTCTGTACCACTGAGCTACCTTCTCCATTCCCACCATTATTTTCTTTATCTTGCTTTCCTTCTTTAGCTCTTTTTTCTAGCTTTTTGAAGGCCAGTAATTACAGATATTATATAAAGCACTGACCAAAATCCTTCCATAAACATGCAAATCTAGATTCAGATTGACACTTAAATATGGCCTACATATGTTCTTCTGCCATTGTGAGACTGTTCAGAACCACACAAATGGCTAGCACTCAAGATTTTGGTTGTAGTAATTTAAACCTAAAATGCCTTCCATAACTCAGGTTGTTCACAGGAGAGGTCAGTCATAACTGGAAAGTTCACTCTATGTTGTATTATGATCTTCTACATTGAGGACCCCAAAAATCTCAAAATACATCTGCTAGGATTAATAAGGAAACTCAGCAAAATGGCAGAATATAAAATAAGCAAACAAAAATCAAGTGTTCCTGCACATCAATGAACTTACCAGGAAATAAATTAGGGAACAATATCTACCTTTCAGGATAGCATCAGAAAAGTGAAGTACTTAGGAATGAACCTAACCAAGGTATTAAAAGTTCTCTCCAATAAAAATTTCATTTCTATTCTGAAAAGAAGAGCAAAAAAGATATCAGAATATATGAAGATAAGCTGGGCATGGTGCCACAGGCCTATAGTACTAGCTACTCGGGAGGCTGAGGTGGGAGAGTTACCTGAGTCCAGAGTTCTGGGCTGCACTATGCTATGCCTATAGGCATCGATATCGTGACCTCCCGGGAGCAGGGGACCCCCAGGCTGCCTAGGGAGGGATGAATTGGCCCAGGTCAGAAATGGATCAGGTCAGAACTCTTGTGTTGATGAGAATAGGAAAAGATAAATCCTGTGCCTGGATAGGCAGAAGGCATAGTATCAAGATGGCTGTGTCCAAAACTGATATGTGAATTTTAAGCACTCCTCGCCAAATATCGAGCCATTCCTCACAGATTTAAGGACAATAATCTTAAAATTTATATAGAAGCAGCAGAGATCTAGAATAGCAAAAGCAATTCTGGGCTTCAAAATCAAATCACAATTATGGGCTTTAATTTACAGTACAAAGTATAAGCACAGTATAAGCATAGTTAGAAAGGAAACCAGCAGAGTGAAGACAAACAACAGAACAGGGGGAAAAATGTCAGCTATTCTTTGGACAGGGTACTAATAACTGGAATATACAAAGAACTCCGAAAATCTCAGAACACTCCCCCGAAGTGAATGACCCAATCAAAATACAGGAAACTGATGAACAATGATTTCTCAGAGGAAACACAAATGGCCAATGAATACATGAAAAATAAAGCCCAACATCTCTGGCCACTGAAGAAATGCAAATTAAAACAATACTGACACTCTCTCTTACTATGAAAAGAATATTTATGATCAGGAAATAAGATAACAAGAAATGCTGGTGAGGCCACAGGACATAAAAGAATCCTTCCTTGTTACTGAAAACATCGACTAGCACAAACATCATGGAAATCAATATGGAGATCCTTCTAACAGAAAGAAAATGTTCTTTCTGTTTTGCCCTAACAGAGTTATGGTCTCAGGTCTTGTGGGTCTAGCCATTCCATTCACCTGTCAAAGTATATTTTAAATTTTAGCAGTGATAGATAAAGATGCTACTATAAGCATTTATGTACAGGTTTTTATATGGACATTGTTTATTTCACCTTTTTTGGGTAGAAAACAAGGAGCACAATTACTGAATGGTATGGTAAAAGTATGTTTATGGGTAACTGCCAACTTCCAACATGGCACACCATTTTGTGTATCCACCAGCAGTGAATGAAAATGCCAACTGCTTTATATTTTCACTTATATTAGGCATTATTAGTATTCTGGCTTAGGTCATTGTTTGTAGAGATGAATCTGTTTTAATTTGCATTTTTTTTATTGATATATGATGTGGAAAATGTTTTTCATAAGGCTTTTTGGTATCTGCATGTCTCAGTTACTTTTGTTTTGTGGCTGGGACAAAATATCCAACACCTAAATTTAAGGAAGGAAAGGTTTATTTAGCTCACAGTTGGTGGAGGTTTCAGTCCATACTTGAGTGGCTCCAAGGCAGAGGGGCACATGGAAGAAGGCAGCAGCTCATGGTCATGAAGACAGCAAATAGCGAAGGAAGGAGAATCAGTGGAGGCAGCTGCCAAGCCTCCCTCCCTTCCTTGTATTGTATTTCAGGCTAGCTGCCCTAAGGTGGGTGTAGCACTCACACACAGAATCCCAGCTTTGGATTATGAATTATCACAAACTCTATTTTTTTTTTTTTTTTTTTGCAGAACCAGGGATTGAACTCAGGCCCTTGCACTTGCCAGGGAAGTGCTTATCCACTAAGCCATCTCCCCAGCCCAGAATTATCACAAACTCTAGATGCCTAACCCAAGGACTTCATGAGGCTTTGCGAGGATAAGTACACACAAACTGTAACACTGCATACCTTCTTTTGCATGATGTCTATCAAAGCCTTTGGCCCAACTTCTGAGAAGTTTTGAACCTCAGTTCCTTGCAAGGATCTTCATTATTTAGTTAAATGTTTGTTGTGTTCTTATGTTACATGAGTCACATTTTAAACATTTAAAAAATTCTACTGTGACAGTTTTAGAGGCTTCATTGAAATGACCAAGGGGGCCTAAACCCACAGGACGAAGCTCTGCAAGAGAAATACCTTATACTTTCAACAGAATAATCTTCTTGGTTCTTTGGTGGAACACCAAGCAATAGTAAATATTAACTGTACTGATTCAACCTTATATGCTGCTTTATATTTTGATTCCATGGTTTTGCTTTCTATTTCTTTCCTAAGTTTCTGCTTCTGGGTAGCACAGAACAACCCAAAAAATTCCACTGTATGGTCTGTTGATGATTCCTAGAGCATAAAAAATAGGAATTGATTTTCCAGTAGATGAGAGATGACAAACAACCCAAGTCAGAACTTTTTTGCTGCTTCTTTTTCTCCTCTTTCTCCTCCTCTTCCTCCTTTTCTTCCTCCTCCTTCTAGCACACTTGGGTCTGGGTCAATAATTTCTTTGCACGTGTGTGTCCATGCACTGAATTTTGACCTATATATAGTGCTGTGGAATGAAGTGGCAAAGCTTGTGTATCTGTCTGCAGTGGAGAAAATCTGTGATTCCTCATTATGTGTGAAATATTTTCCTACTCAAGGGGGTATTAACATATTGGATAAAAAATCTCTAAAATTAAGAGAAATAAGCTCTGATAAGAAAGTAATAAACATAACTATAATATTTTTAGAACATAAAGACAAAATATCAGCTATTTAAAATGTGCTAGTATTTTTAAGAAAGAAAAATAATCTCCCCCAAACTGCTAGCTCAGAACAGGAATTTTTTCCTTTAAAATTTAAGTATAAGCATGGTGACTGCTGGATAAAGTAGACTGGATTTATATCTTAAGATTAATGAAAATATCCCAGAAAAATGTAATTTCCATGTTAATCATTATAGGATAGAACATTTTAAAAAATGGCATTTTTCTATTTGCATTTGCTTTCTCCTTCAGAAATTAGTTAATCTGATGTTACTAAGCTTTTAGTTTTTTACTCATCAGAAAAATTAATATTTTTAATGTATTTAGTATGGGGTCTCCATGGTCTCACTACATTGATTGGACTCATAGTGATTCTCCTGTTTTCAGCCTCCCAAGTGTTAGGGTAACAGACGCACGCCACCACATCCAGTTTCAATCACTGTTTCAGCGTGCCCCAGGGGCAGGGCCAGCACAGCACACTGGGGAGTGAATCCCAGTCCCTGTGCTTTCCTAAGTAGGCACTTTTGTCCATTGAGTTATCTGACCAGCCCCAAGAAAAGTTAACAGTATTCCCACAATATATTTTCAAGATTTTCCCATCAGCAGTTCATTTGTAGTATCTTGAGCCCTAATAATTTCTAAGTAACAATGAACTCTCTCTGAATTATTGGTTACCACAAAGTTAATGCTGCTTGGGTAGAGTATTACTATTATACATTTGTCTTTATAGACTTCACACAGTGTAGGTAGGCTCTGGAGTTTTATAATGTCTGCATCATTAATATTACTTCCTCCCCCTGTTGGAAGACAGTGCTCCACAGATTCTTGATTTCATGTCTGACAAGCAGAGGCACTGACTACTTTCTCTCTGGATTATCACTCCAAGGATATTTGTATGATAGACAGCATTAGAAGACAGTGTTTCTCTCTAGAGCAGAGTTTTTTAAAGGCCAGGATGATAAAGAGAATGTTTCCCTCTGTAGCAAATTTCAAGGTTTTTCCTGATAGTCAATTTTATTTTTGTCTTTTTTTTTGAGACAGGGTCTCACTATGCAGTTCAGGCTGGCCTTAAGCTCACTTTGTAGCTCAGGCTGGTGTCGAACTCGCAACAATCCTACTGCCTCAGCCTCCCGAGTGCTGGGAGTTACAGGCATGCGCCACCATGCCTGGGTCTGATAGTCAATTTTTAAAATACGTAGGTTGCCTACCCTAGAGCATCAGCTTGCATGCAACCCATGGCCCACACAACATCTACCTGAGTTCTTTCACACCGGACCCCTTGTGAGTTGGTTGACAAAAAGAACTGAAAAACGTTCCAACATGCAGATCATGATGTGTTGTTTTCTGTGAACAATATATATCCTTTGTCTTTGATTCAGGAGCTTTGTATGTTTGCCAGCATCCATGAAATAGGCTGACTGAGCCATTAAATTGTTAGTTCTATCTCTCTCCTCTTCCTTATAAAGTGAAAACTTGGTTATTTTAGCTTTCTTCAACTCTCAGGGGAAATACCTACCTCCTGTAGGTTGAAGAAGATTGTTCCACTCTAATCACTAGTTAATGTAATAGCCATTCTGATTTGTTGATTTCTATCATTACTTAACCATTACCTTGAAATTATATCAATAGACCATGAATGTGTTCCCTTTCATGCTTATCCAAATGTTCTACTACAAGTCTCATATTTGTTTTATTTATTTATTTATTTGGTACAAAGTCTCACTACACAGCTCAAGTTCATAGTCCTCCTCCTGTCTCAGCCTTCCCCATGCTGGGATTACAGGTGTGTGCCACCACACCCAGTTTCAGTGGCTGGCTCATAGTGCAAGGGGTTCCACAGCCAGCCCAGCATGCAGTACCGGGTGTTGAACTAGGGTACTTGCGCATGCTGGACACTTGCTTAGACTACTCATATTTGGTTTTTAAGAAAGAAAATAGTCTCATATTTCCTAGAAAGACAGGGGTTTTTAGATATTCTTACTTGAAACAGACTCAGTCCAGACTTTGGGGCTTACAGCAACATCATTTAGATGATTCAAAACTATCAGAGGACTGAGTGACAGATTCTCTATTACAGAAATGAACAGCTTCATAAAAGTATATTGCTGATGACAGATGAAGAAGAATACTTAACTGCATAGTATTGAGTGAGCTGATGAAGGAAATCTGTTTGTGTATTTTGTTTGGAATATTTAGGGTATTTTTGATGATTGCAGAAAGCAACTTCTTACCATTATGCTATCTCTTGAGTGTTAACTTATTAGACTATCTTTTACAGAGCACTCCTTAAATGGTATCTGTTTTTTTGCTTCCCACACCTCACAAAAACAAGCTTCACTAAATCTCTTTAATTGTAGTGGCAATATAGTTATTCTCAAGGTTCTATAGGCATCTTTTTAAAAATTGGAATATAATTACTCAAATCAATTGTGTAGCCAAGCACATGTATGAATCAAACTTGTTATATTTGAAAATACATATAATTTAATCATATCTATAAGCAAGACTAATAATAAGAAAAAAGTGTTATAAATTATCTGTAAAATGAAAATATACAAAGAAACTTGTTAGTTACTTTCTGTGGATTACACAGGAGCCTAACCTTAAGGGGAGAGGGAGGGAAAGAGGAAGAGAGAGAGGAGAGGGGAGAAGGGGAAGAGAGAGAGAGAAAAATAAAGAGGAAGAGGGGAAGGAGAGAGGAGAGATGAGGAGAATGAGAGGAGAAGAGAACAAGAGAAGAGAAAGAAGAAAAGAAGAGGAAAGGAGAGGAGAGGGGAGGGGAGGGGAGGGAAAGGAAGGGAAGGGGAGGGAAGGGCAAGAAATTTTTTGTCTGAATAAACAGTAGATTTGTGGCAGCTGTAAAACAGTGAAATTCCAATACATGCTGAAGTAGTGAAAATATAACCTGATGGAACTTCCCCTTACCATCCACCCATCCACTGCCCATCTATTTTCAGAGCAGAAGACGAATTAAGTATTATTTGAAACCAAACCGAACAGTGATAAAGCACATTACTGGGATGCAATGTAATTTATTTTGCAAAATCTCTGTGACTGGGAAAAACAATTAATACTGTTTTCTTAATTCACAATAATCTTCAGAGTTCCTGATCCTTTGTTTTTGGACTATGAGATATTTCTCACCTTTGGAGATAATTTCATAACTTTCTCTCTCATGTTCTTTCCTTTTATTCCTTCATGAAAACACTTCTGTCTCTTCTAATCTTTCTTTGAAATATAGACACTCTTCATTTAATGACAGGTCTGTTTCTGCAACTGGGATGTTAAATGACTTAGTAGGTGAATGAGGAGTTGTATAAAGTATGTACATTACAATATTCAGAACTAAGAAGCAGGCAAAGGAAACTCAACTTGGTAGCTTTACTTTTATTTGTATAATCCTTACATGTAGCACTGTAATGTATAATAGAATATAAAACTATAGTACTATACTGTAAAATGCAATCAGAAAAAAATGCGATGTGATATGAACAAGGCATGCTGTGCCAAAAAGACACTGAGGCTATATGAATGAGACATACACAACTGTACAAAAAAAATGGGTCATACTTCCATGTGGCTGGTTCTAAATATAAGCAGAGCACTTTGATCATAAGTACAAACAGTCAAACATGTAGGCTTTTGAAGGAGGTCTGTATCACCTATCTTATTATCAAAACAGCTCAATGAAAATGAATTTTTTTCTTCAGAATACATGCTCACCAACAACCTTTAAAATAAAATACATAGCCATCATGACATCTTCTGGTTTCAGGTCATATGAATACCTCACATGTCCAATTTTATAGAGCCTAATGATAATTTTATTTTTGTACTTTTATAGATACAGTTTTGATCCCTATGCAGAATTTTATTTTAATACCATATATTTTTGGTTTATGGGATTTGCAAATAATGAACATTACGTAGAAAATCCTAGCTATTTTGTGACACAGCAATGCTTTAGGGGATGCTCATCAATAATCTGGATTGCAAAACAGATCCAATCCAGATATAATCAATAAAGTGTCTATTCCTCCATTTCCTCACATGGTCCAACAGCTTTCTTGGTTCATCAAGGTGACCTTGATCACACAGCTGGTGCTGCTAGAAGATGTGGTTTGAATGTGTTCCCTTACTCCAATTTTATAGAGCCTAACGATAATTTTATTTTTGTACTTTTATAGATACAGTTTTGATCCCTATGCAGAATTTTATTTTAATACCATATATTTTTGGTTTATGGAATTTGCAAATAATATACTACCAATGGTAGTACACCATCTTTTTTTACTCTGTTTGCAGTATATAATGAATACCTTCACTGTGAGGATTTGAGCTGGTAAAAAGGCATATTGCATTCTGCCATCCTCCTTGATCCCACCCACGCCGGCCCAGCACTAGAGTGCGGATGACTCTGCCATCTTCCTGGATCCTGCCCACACTGCCCAGCCAGAGAGACTGGCCAGAGACAGCAGCTGACTCCAGCAGCCTCCTCGATCCCACCCCAAGCTCTCCTAGTGAGTGGGAATTTGCACGACTCACCAGGCTTCCCAGATCAGTGAGCATGTGGTGAGTCTAAGGAGAGCCTTTGACTTCTTCCCACGCGTGCTACCCGGATACCCACCCCCAAGCCCTCCAAGCCAGTGACCAGCCTGAAACCTCAGGACCCACTCAGCAGCACCTCCCAGGAATCCCTGTCCTAAAGACTGCAAAACAAGTGGGAATTTCCCCGACTCCCTAGGCATCAAAGTTCAGTGAGTGTAGAACTCCCGGCCTGCCATGTAGGAGAGATATTTCCCAGGGATTTCCTGCCCCAAACGCCCCCACCATGGCCCGGTGAGAGCTCCAGGCCCACCGTGCCAGATAAATATTTCCCAGCAATTTTCGGTCCCACCCCACAGGCCCAGACCCAGTGCAGGTCTACGTGGAGTGAGAACTCCAAGCCTGCCATGGGGGAGGAACATTTCTCAGCAATCAATGGTCCCACCCCAGGGCCCGAAACCCAGCACAGCCTGGCCTGTGAGTGAGGGCTCTAGGCCCGCTGCACCAGAGGGACCTTTTGCAGCCTTCTCGGTTCCGGCCTGTAGACCTGGACCCAGCACAGGCTGGCTGACCCAGTACAGCCTACCCGGTGAATAAGATCATGCACTATCCTTTTAAGAGCACAGAAGACCCACCAAAGCCCAGGCCCGCCCACCCAGAGAGCAACCTGCCTGACACAGGAGGGCCGACCCTGACAATTTTCGGGATCTTTACCCCAAAGCCAGCCAAGACAGTGGGAACTCTCATTACTTGTTCCACATCCAGGCTCAGTTCATGATTGCCTGAACAAGGAACCAACAGAGGGGAGCCACAGGAGCTGCAGCAAAAAGGAACTGAATACAACAGCTAGATCCAGGATAGGAATACGTCAATAATCTCAAACTTAATAGACTGGCACCCGAACCTCAAAACAAACTAAGGTTATAGCTGTACCAAAGCTCTACACCAAAGGTCAAAGGTCAGTGCTATACAAAATGACAAAAAGAAGGGGAAAAATACAATCCCAGACCTCGAGTCCACCAGTAAAGGCAGAGGACACTAGCTCAGCTGCAATGAATGAATTAACAGATACAGCAGCAAAGGAACAACAGCAGAAAGCTATAAAGGAAATAAAACGAGAAGTAATTTCCCAAATTGAAAAAGAAATATATGAATACATAGTATCTGAAATAAAGAATCAATTCTAGAAACATCGGGTAGAAAAACAATGTTCATGCAGAACAAGTGCAGAGAGCACTATTCCAGGTCAAACATATGAATTAACAGCATTGGAAGCAAAGACACAACAGCAGAAAGATCATGAGGAACTCAAAGCAGAAATAATTTCTGAAATCAAAAAAGGAATTCTTTGAAAAACAAAATTCCTTGAAATCATAGCATCTGAAATGCAGAAATAAGTCTAGAAATATACAAAGGAAACCCAATTTGGAAGAAACACTGCAGAAAAAGAATTAATAACCACCTCTAAAGAAGACATGGATAAAAAATTTGAGATCAGAAATATGATGGATTCCTTGAATGAGCAATACAGAAAAGAAATAGAACACATGAAACACAGTCAAAGAGATATAGAAGAACTAAAAATAGCAATCACAAGTCTACAAAACCGTCTGAGTGAAAGCGAAGACAGAGTTTCAGATCTTGAAGATGCCAGAGCAGCTAGTGAAAAGGTGAGAAAGGATCTCTTAAAAACAATGAGAATGCAAGAAAAAATAATCCATCACCTGCAAGATGATGCCAGGATAAACAATGTGAGAATAATTGGTATCAATGAGAATGAAGGAGTTAATACAAATGACATAAAAAGAATTTGGGGAGAAATAATCGCAGAAAACTTCAAAAACATGAGGAAACAATCGAACATTCAGGTCACTGAAGCATACAGAACACCAAATAACTTCAACCCAAGTAGAAACACACTGAGACATATAATAGTTAAGATCCCAGTAATACAAAACAAAAATAATATACTGAAATCTGCTAGAAAGAAGGAGCTCACATTCAAAGGAAAACCCATCAGAATTACAGCCGACTTCTCTACACAAACAATGAAGGCAAGGAGAGCAAGGAGCAGAGTTGTTCAAGTCCTACACGAAAACAAATTCCAGCCCAGACTATTATACCTTGCAAAACTCTCTTTCAAGTTTGATGGAGAAGTGAAATACTTCCACGACAAAGAGCAAGAGACCAGAAACTCCATGAATGAGAATGGAAGGAACACACTAAACAAGACAGACAATTAAATACAGGATACAAAGGAGTAAACAACACGAGGTAAATATCATGACAAACGTAAGTCAGCACATTTCAATTGTAACCCTCAATGTAAATGGACTCAATTCTCCAATTAAGAGAAATAGACTGGCACAGTGGATTAGGAAACAAAATTCAACAATATCCTGTATACAAGAAACACTTCACTCAAAAGGACATTCATAGGCTCAAAGTCAAAAGATGGAAAATAATACTACATGCCCCAGCACCTCAGAAAAAAAGCAGGAGTAGCAATTCTGTTCTCAGACAGTCTCAACTTCAAACCAAGAAGGATCAAATGACACAAAGAAGGCCACTATATACTGGTCAGGGGAAAAATTCAAGAGCAAGAAGTAACAGTAATAAATATTTATGCACCAAACACAGGAGCACCCAACTATGTAAGACAAATCTTAACAGACATGAAAAACTTAATGTCTAAGAACACAATGTTAACAGGAGACCTTAACACACCCTTATCTCAAAAAGGTAGATCAACCAGACAAAAAATTAGCAAGGAAATAGCAGAACTGAACCAGAGATTGGAACAAATGGACCTGGTGGATATATACAGAGAGTTCCACCCAACCACAGCTGAACACACATTTTTTTCAGCTGCACACGGGTCATTTTCCACAACAGACAACATACTAGTCCAGAGGTCATTCCTAAGTATGTGCAAGAAAATAAAAATTATCCCATGCATATTATCTGACAACACTGCAATGAAACTGGAAATAAATGACAAAAGAAACCAGAAAAACCCACTAAATTCATGGAAACTAAACAACACTTTACTCAGCAATAAATGGGCTGCAGAAGAAATTAAACAATATCTACAATTCAATGAAAATTCAAGTACAAGTTACCGGAATTTATGGGATGTGATGAAAGCAGTTCTTAGGGGGAAAATCATAGCTATGAACTCACACACTAGGAAAACAGAAAGGGAACAAATTAGCACCCTAATGTTGCACCCCTGACAACTAGAAAAAGAAGAGCAAATGAAACCCAGAGCGCAAAGACGGGAAGAAATCATAAAGATTAGAGCAGAAATTAATTCAATTGAGATGAAGAAAACAGTTCAAAGACTCCACAAATCAAAAAGTTGGTTCTTTGAAAAACTGAATAAAGTTAATAAGCCTCTAGCCAACCTCATCAAAAAGAGGCAAGAGAAAATTCAAGCACATGAAATAAGGAATGAAAAGGGTGAAATCACCACAGACCCGGTGGAAATTCAAAAGATTATAAATAGTTACTTCGAGAATCTTTACACTCACAGAACAGAAGACACAGAAGAAATGGACAGATTCCTCAAAAGGCACAAATTAGCAAAACTGAATCAAGAAGATATAACAACTCTCAATAAGCCAATAACAGCCAACAAAATATGAAATGTAATAAGAAGCCTACCGACAAAGAGAAGTCCAGGTCCTGATGGATTCACAGCTGAATTCTACAAGAAATTTATAGAAGATATAGTCCCCACACTCCACAAACTCTTCAGTGAAATTGAAAAGGAAACAGTCCTCCCAAAATCATTTCTGGAGGCAAGTGTAATACTGATTCCAAAACCAGGGAAAGACACAACCAAAAAGGAGAACTACATGCCAATCTCCCTCATGAACATAGATGCAAAAATACTCAACAAAATCCTGGCAAATAGAATACAGCAAATCTTCAAGAAGATCACATACTATGACCAGGTAGGATTCATCCCAGGGATGCAAGGATGACTCAATATTTGAAAATCTATAAACATAATACACTATATTAATAGACTGAAATCTAAAAACTACATGATCATCTCCATTGGTGCAGAGAAAGCTTTTGACAAAGTCCAACACTCATTCATGTTCAAGGTCCTACAGAAAATTGGAATAGATGGACTCTATCTTAACTTGATAAAAGCCATCTATGACAACCCAAAAGCTCATATAATCCTAAATGGGGAAAAACTGAAATCGTTTACTCTTAAATCAGGTACAAGACAAGGATGTCCTCTACCACTCCTCCTATTCAATACAGTCTTGGAATCCTTAGCAACAACCATTAGAAATGAGGGAGAAATAAAGGGATTACGAATAGGTAAAGAAGAAGTTAAATTATCACTATTTGCAGATGACATGATACTTTACTTGGAAAACCTCAAAAATTCCACAAAGAAACTACAAGAAGTGATATGGAAATTCAGTAGCATAGCAGGATACAAAATCAACACTTAAAAGTCAATAGCATTCCTCTACACAAGCACACTGAATGAGAAACAATACCTTCTACAATAGCACCACGGAAAATGAAATACCTTGGGATTCACTTAACCAAGGAAGTCAAAGATCTTTTCATGGAAAGTTACAACACCCTAAGAAAAGATATTATAGAGGATTTCAGAAAATGGAAAGATAATCCATGCTCCTGGATAAGAAAAACCAACATCGTGAAGATGGCCATACTCCCAAAATTGCTGTACAGATTTAATGCAGTCCCTATCAAACTGTCATGAACATACCTCCCAACATAGAGAAATCATTCCTAAAATTTATTTGGAACAGCAAACGACCTAGAATAGCAAAGGTAATCTTGGCCAATAAAGACAAGGCAGAAGGCATCACAATTCGTAACTTGAAATTATACTACAAAGCCACTGTGATAAAGTCAACATGGTATTTGCAACAAAATAGTCCTGAGGATCAATGGAATAAATTAGAAGGTGAAGAAGCATCTAAGAACACACAGCCATCTGATCTTTGACAAAGGGGCCGATCATACTTACTGGAAGATAGATAGCTTCTTTAACAAATGGTCCTCGACAGCTTGGCTTTCTACATGCCAAAAACTAAAACTTGACCCAGCTCTATCACCATGCACTAAGTTGAAGTCAAAATGGATTAAAGATCTAAACACTAAAACAGAAACGTTCAATCTCCTGGAAGAGAAAGTAGGAGGAACTCTTGAAGACATAGGGGTAGGTAAAGAGTTTGTGAGCAAACATATATTCGCATGGGAATCACTTGAAAGAATCAACAACTGGGATCAACTCTTCTTAAGGAGTTTCTGCCCGTCAAAAGAAATTGTCAACAGAGTGAAAAGACAACCCACAAATTTAAAAATAACCTAAATCATAAGCAATCAGACAGAGGTCTGCTGTCTAGAATATATGAAGTACTAAGATATAACAGGGCCCTCAAATTTAAAGACCCAGTTCAGAAATGGGCATCTGACATGAATACACACTTCTCAGAGGACGAAATTAAAGAAGCGAACAAATATATGAAAAAATGCTCCACATCGCTAGTCATCTGTGAAATGAAAATAGAAACAACACTGAGATACCATCTCACTCCAGAAAGAATGGCTATCATAAGGAAATCAACCAACAACAAATGTTGGAGAGGTTGTGGGGAAAAGGGAATACTTCTCCACTGCTGGTGGGAATGTAGACTGATACAACCATTGTGGAGGTCAGTGTGGAGACTCCTCAAAAGAGTAGGACTAGAAATCCTATTCAAGGCAGCTATCTCCCTATCTGGAATTTTCCCAGTGGAACTGAAAACATTGTATCATAATGATATATGTGTGCCTATGTTCATAGCAGCACAATTTGTGATAGCAAAATCTTGGAAACAACTAAGATATCCATCACATGAGGAATGGTTGAAAAAAGATGGGGTATTTCTATATAATGGAGTATTACTCAGCTATTAAGAATGGTAGGTTTAGCCAGGCATGGTGGCGCATGCCTGTAATCCCAGCACTTGGGAGGCTGAGGCAGGAGGATTGTTGTGAGTTCAAGAACAGGTTGAGCTACAAAGTGAGCTGAAGGCCAGCCTGAACTGTATAGTGAGACCCTATCTCAAAA
>PVKA01001814.1:0-127579 GCA_004027165.1 Ctenomys sociabilis | reverse complement strand
GCGCCTGACAGGACCTGCCGGGCCTATCAGGAACGGACGCCCCGTGCTGGCTCCTTCCTCTGTGTTCTGCGGAGTCTGTGAGCAGAGGCCCAGAGCGAGGCTGCTCATGTCCTGAGTCAAGCTAGAGTCTGTGTCAGGCAAGCTGTCTCTACAGCAAGAGCTCTGCTTCCTTGGCACTGCCTTGCCCACAAGCATGCACGGATGTCTGCCTGTATGTGCACACACAGGAGCACATGGATGCATGATCACACATGTACACACACACACACACACACACACACACACACGAAATCAAGTCTACAGGCAGAGACAGTAACATGATAGCATCAATCCATGAAGTCACAAATCTGTCACCCCCTAGGGAACAGAGCACTTGGGGTCTTGCTCCCCTGGAAGGGCCTGCCGGGACAGTGTGAAGATCAGCATTCAGGGCTAGAGGGCTCCAGGGCTTGGTGCTGTTTGGACTCCTAGCTCCAGGGCGCGCTGCTGGGTATGGGCATCTCGGGCCTGGAGGCAGGGAAACCAGACACTATCCTAACACCTAGGAGGATGCACATCAACAGTCAGCACATCACTCCAGCAACCCAGCAGCACAGGGACTGTAGAGGGCCCCCGAGACCTCTCTGCAAAGCCAGGGCCTTTGCCCTGCAATGCATGAGAAGGCGGAGGGCTGTCCAGGAGGGGCATGGAGCCCCAGGCAGAAGGGAAGCAGCCAGTCTTTGAGGAGTCCTGGGAACCACTGACCTCCAGACAAGCTCAGGGGCCTTCTAATCCCTTCTGAGCCCAGGCAGGAAGGCTCCGAATTCACTGCAGCTGCAGGTTTTAATTAGGTGTGTAGATGTGTGCTGAATGGTGGCTTTGGACACTCCCTAATTATCTCTCAGCACATGCTCGGGGTCCTGCCTCGCTTCCCCACCTGATCACGCTGCTCTGGGAGCGTCAGGAAGTCACTGCTGAGGTGAGTTGTGTTCAGGCCAGGCTTCTCCTCCCTCACACCTGAGCCCAGGCCCCAAGAAAGTACCGGTCACGTTAACACAGGTGCTGCTGTGTTGGCCAGTGGCTAGATCCTTTTAATGTCACAGGGAACTAAGATCTTGTAAGGACAATCTTGTCTTAGCAATGTCTGGTCATTAGGGTCCTCGGACCACCTTCATCTCTGTGAAGCCGTCGGATAACCTTGAAAAGCCTGTGCTGCCATTTTGATTGTTCATTTTTAATGTTTGACAGCTTGTCTTTCTTTTGGAGCATTTGCTGCATCTTCTTTCTCTCCTGACCTCCAGAAGGGTGCAGTGGTGTGTGAGAGACTGCAGGTGCCTCCCGCGTCCACGTTGGTGGTCACTAGCAACAGAATCCTGCTCTGCCTGTGACAGCAGTAGGACAAGGGGAAGAGACAGACTGGGAAATTTTAGAAGCAACTCATGGGCCCAGCACTCTGCTGCTGCTGATCCCCTAAACCTTAGTCCTTGTCCCCACTTTCATAACAGGGGCTATATAAACCTTGCAAAGGAAAGGAACTTTAGCAGATGCCAAAGTTTGTCTCTAATGAATGCCTTTCTACATTTTAGGGCTTATACTTCCCATCAAAAGAGAAGGAATGTGATTATTTAGAAAGAGAAGAGCAAAGTGGGAAAAGGATTTACCTTTTATACCCAGAGGACCAAATAGCTGATGGAGGACAAATTTTAAAAAGAAGCTAATAAATGAGGAGAGAAAGACACACCTCATGTTGCTGCTGCAGAGCACAAGCATCCAGGCTGGAGAGAGATGCCTGCCAATGCCAAGAGGGGCAAAGACCCAGGGGTTTTCTAGATGTCAAGCAGGTCCTGCGGGCCAGTGGAGAGGCCACAGAATGAGCGACCTTCTCATTTCTATGAACAGAAACTCGCCCAAAGTCAGTTGGGGCTTTATAAGTTTTTGCACAAGACACTGAAGGGTCAAGCGGGGCAAAACCCAGACAGGGGAGCCTCTTCAGGACGGATGGACATGCGTACTCAATAGACAGAGCCCCAGAGGGAAGGGCAAAGGAGAGAGCAGAACACTGCGATCAAGAGAATATCACTTAGAGGCATCCGGGGACTTTGCTTAAATTCTGACTCAGAACCAAACCTTACAATGGATTTGTGAGGCAGCCTAGGAAATTTGAATTCTTCCTGCATATTTGATGTTAATTAAGACTTTTTTTTTGGTACTAGGGATTGAACTCAAGACCCTGTGCTTCCCAGGCAGGCACTTATTCTCCTGAGCTATCTCCCTGGTCCTTACTAAGATATTTTTAGGGTTCATAAATGGTTATGCTCTTAAATAGAAAGAGCCATTTAAAAAATGTATACTGAATTATTTCTAGTTAAGTTATGTGTTAACTTTTGTCTTTTTTATTTTAAAAAGAAAAAACACAATAAAACAGAGTACTCTCTTGTCCAAACAATATTAGCTCAACTCTTTCCTATGCCAATTTTTCCTTTCTCTAATCCCCAGGTGTGGGGAAGGTGGATGCCTTTCTGAGGCAGAACAGGCCCAGTTACTTCCTGAGCTGCAAGCTGCATACGGGCCTCACTGCCACGAGCACACACAAGGGTGAATGAAAATGAGTCGAATGACTATATTTGAAAAATTTACTCTGGTTCTAGATGTGTCTCCTTGAGTCCCTCCCAAGATGCTTGCCACTTACTGCAGCATCTCTGAAGTTCTGTTTTCTGAGGGTCTTTACCAGGTGGGATAAAAAATATGGTCATTGAATCCTGCTGCAAGTGTCATGGACCAGAAAGGCAGCCCCTGAAGGCGTGGTGCTGGGTCCTCATCCACTGTATGCACTGTAGACCTGGCCGGTGTGGGCTCTGGCTCTCCCTCAAAGCCAAAACAACCGGGAAGGGGAGATGTTCTGAATCCGCTGAGGGCATTGCCGCAGCCCCAACAGTGCAACTAATGACACCTAGGAAAGAGGGCTGCAGAGCTGCTGTGGAAAGTGACAAGGAAGACAGGATGCATGCGTCCTACATGAGGAGGAGGCCCTCAGAGAGACTGGTCGATGGCCATGTGCCTTTTATTGTCATACATTTTCAAAAATCTTAGACCCACCGCATTTTCCCACCATACCTCATGTTGAATCTTCTCATAAGAAAGCAATAAACAAACATTTCAAAGAACTGAAAGGAAAGAGTTTGAAAGTTTTTACCATAAACATCGTACAAGACGCACCATTAATATGTACAACACTTTTGTCTGTTTTTTCAGGCAAGTTCTCACTCTGTAATTCAGGTTGCCCTTGAATTCGCTTTGTAGTCCAGGCTGGCCCCTTGAACTCAGTTGCAGTCCTTCTGCTTCAGTCTTCTCAGTGCTAGGATTGGTGTGCTCTAAGATGCCTGACTTGTTTTTATATATTAGTTAAAATGAATTTATTTTTATTTTTTATGTCTTGGCCATCTCCGCCCACTGTGAGGACATGGCTGGCATGGCATGTGGTGCTGGGGATCAAACTGTTGTCCCCTGGGCCTGCCTAAACTTGCCTAAGCAGGCACTTTAGACTGCTGAGCTATCTCGCTGGCTCCCTAAAATATATTTATTTTGAAAATTTAAAGTACGAGCAAAATTTAAGAAGAAAAACGTAAAAACCTTAAGAGGAAGGCTGAGTTGAATGTGTCAGGCCTGAGGTAATAAAATTAAATGAAAAGAAGCATGGGGCTGGTTGGGTCTGGCTGTCACAGGCTGGACTGGGGCAGGGACCATGTCCCCTGGCATCAGGTGGGACTCAGCACTCTGATGAACTTGCTGTTGTTCAGGGCAGTGGCTACACAGCCGTTCATATGTGTAAGAATTTTGGGGGCATTTGTTACCAAATTTCATTCACAGATCTTGTCTGGATCTGTCACAGATCTTGAATGGAGGTCGGCAATCTCCTGCAGAATCAAATGCACCACTGGTGATGCCCACTTCAGTGCATTCAGAACTTCTCTGGGGAGGACGAGTGTGGGCTTGCCCTGGTGCATACGGTGGTCCCTTCTCTGAGCACATGTACACACTGCTAAGATCCCACTTCATGCCCAGGGCTCAAGGGCAGACATTGGTCTTCAGGAAACACTGGCGATGCCTGGACCTGGACCCTGACCACCAAGATCCCTGGCTTCCTCCCTGGTGGGCAGATTTGTGGAGCCACAAGGTCATGTTGATGACACTTACTTGGACAAAATCAAGGCCAAATAAGGGAGGCTGGCTGGGTGGAAGTGCTCTTGGTGACAGGTGGTCCAGGGCACCTAAGATCTTGCTGACTTGTTCTGGGACAGAGAATAGGGCCAGGGTGATGTTTATGTCCACTATGCATAGTTTTATCATTTAAAACCATGCATATGTTCTGTATAAATGTGATTTGCTTATGCATGTTGAAGAAGGAATTTTGTCCCTGTCACTCAGAAATCCCATGTCCCAGCTTTGCTTATCACAGACAGGGATCTGGCACCTGGGATCTGATGAAGGGGGTGTGGTGGCCCTGCCCAAAACATCCTGCACAGTCCCCGTGGCCTCTCTACTTTCCAGAAAGCCACAGATTCCAGATGGCAGAGGCATAGGATGATAGGGGCTGCCCAGCTGGCATCAGAACGGGATGCGAGCAAGAAATAAATGTTCATCATGTTATGCTTTCTGAGTTTATTTCTGGGTTCATTTTTTTTAAACATCTTGGTCTACCCTGATGAATTTGGATCCTAGTCAATTCTACAGACATAGAGCACATGCTGTCTTTCTCAGGTGACCCTGCTCACTTCCACCTTTATAGATGCTCAGGGCAATCTGACACCGGGGTTGGCATCTGCACCACCTTTCTGTTGGCTAAGACCACTGACACTGCTCACATTACATGGCATTCCTATTTTCTGTAGGAGCGAGTCATTAGTTTCAAATTTGTGGCACAAAAAAGGTTTACAACTGAAAAAGAATTTATATCACCTTCCACTAGTAAAAATAAAAATACAAACAAATAAAGCAGCCTTCATGCCTTGTGCTGTCCTGGGATTTGTGTGTACCCCTTGTCTTAGCATACCAAGGAGGATTTGGGGGAGAAGAACAAAGAAGAGACAGAACATGGCTAAGTGTGAAGTTGACATATGTCTGAGAAAGCAAACTTGCTGCCCTCCTTTCTCATTGAGAATTGCAAACTTTTTCCCACGATGGAAGATCATTCACATAGTATTATATTTAATGGAGCCAACAAGATTTCAGTACCATCTCCTATGCAATACCCACAATTTGGAATTTTAAATCTATGCATTTTATATAGATGTAACGTTGATGAATGTTGGACAAGGGATCGTGAACATAATCAGCCCTTGCTGATGAACTCCCTAGTCTAATACTTGATGAAAGTGATGCAGCACTGCTCTTTGGGTCTACACCCTGAACCCCAAACTGGTTTCTTCTTTATTTGTTCTTCCATGTAACTGGTCCATATTCGTTTGAATGTTGTTTCCATATTCTTTTTTCAAGGTGATGTGAATTGTGCTTTTTGACCTTCATGGAATTGTACTAGCTGAATTTGTAGTCAGGAACAGTACAGCCAACTCTTAATATAATAAGGGCATTCTAAAGTATTTAAGAAATTATCAGCACAGAAAGCAGCCTGAGGAACGGGCAGAGTTTCATGCCCCATCATGACATGGCTCTGTGCTACATGTTGCTCCCAGAACAGCCATTTTTGGCAAAGAGAAACTTGAAGGTATGTCCTCTCTCCTCCACTCTGTCCACCACATCTGGCACTGTGCTGCTGTTTCTGCATGTTCTTCAAAGTCAAAAAGACCATGAATGTTTTGAATGTATTCAGAGTGTGGAAACAGCCACAACAGCACAACTGAAGGCACTCTAGAGAAGGGCCTTCCACATCTGCTTCAGAGAGGGGCAAGCACGATGGGATAAGTGTTTAAAGTGAGGGCAGTGTTTTGCATGAGACTAATGTTCATGTGTCTTTTACTGTAATAAATTTATAGAAATTTAAGCATCTGCTTTAGATTCTGATCGTACTCATACACACCACGTACATGTATCATGTACCGATGAAAACCATACAAAGTGCTAATACACAAATTCATGCCATCCACAATCACATACATATTCTTGAACCTCTTGAAGGTCAATTGGAGCCAGCAAGATAGCTCACTGGCCTAAAGCACCTGCCTAGATAAGCTTAGGCAGGTGCACGGGATAGTGGGTCAATCTCTGGCACCACACACTATGGCATCCCCTCCCCAGGGGAGGCTGAGCCAGCCCCCACCCCAAAAGTCAATTGCCCAAATCATAGCCACTCACATCTGAGAACATTGCTATTTATGCCCTTAAGAAAAATAAAACAAACTAAAAACCGTTATCTTACTATGTAATATATGTGTAATGTTAGCAAAAATACTCATAGTGTTGCAAGTATATTATAGAATATTTTGCTTTAGTTACATTTATCATTGCTGGGATGAAATACCTGACACCTGCAACTTAAAGGAGGAGACATATAATTTTGAATTATGGTTTTGAAGAGTTCAGCCCATGGGTTATTGGTTCCAAGGCAAGAACTCTATGCAAAAAGGGCATCCTCTAGATTCCTTCTTGTCATGGTTTGAATAATTTGGTGTCTTTTTATTTTTGCTTTGGTTTTTTTTCACCAAAATATACTTCCATTGCCCTCAAATTTAAATGTGCCTATTTTGAGGCCAAAATGTAAGTTTTTCAAAATGTTATACTTTGTGTGCTCCCTATTCTGGCTCTAAATATGTCAAAAAGCTGCCAGCAATATCGTTGCTACAGCCTGAACATTGGGATACCTTACTTTTCCTTCCACCATATTAATAGTCTGCTAATTCGGTTCAGTTCTATTCAGTTCTGTTCTAGTCTAGTCTAGTCTAGTCTAGTCTAGTCTAGTCTAGTCTAGTCTAGTCTAGTCTAGTCTAGTCTAGTCTACTCTACTCTACTCCTCTACTCTACTCTACTCTACTCTACTCTACTCTACTCTACTCTACTCTACTCTATTCTTTCTATCCTATCCTATCCTATCCTATCCTATCCTATCCTATCCTATCCTATCCTATCCTATCCTATCCTATCCTATCCTATTCTATTTTCTATCCTATTCTTGAGATAAGGTCTTGATGTGCAGTTCAGGTTGGCCTTGGACTCACAGAGATTCTCCTGCTTCTGCCTCCTGGATCCTGAGAATATAGGTATGAGCAGCCACCATGCCCGACAGTCTGTCAACTTTAAAACCGGTCCCACACAGTCTTAGATTTCAAGTCAAAACTAAGTAAAACTTCTGCCAGAGTGTAACACACAGTAAGCAATACCTTGGTTCATGAATGCTGCTTTTGTTTGCAAACAAGTTGGTTTGCAAGCAGAAGCATTTGGCAAAACTTTGCTTCCATTCACAAGCTCTGCTTTGGGTGACAAACACAACCTTGGCCAATGCAGCCACATCCCCCAAGACTATAAAACAAATTAAGTTCATAAACCAAGGTGATATTTGGCTTCTGATCCAGTCCATAATAGAGTCCCAGTTCCCATCTGAAACCTCCTGAGCTTGGCTGGCCTTTACTACTCAAATCCCTATCAGCATCATAGTCTTCCGAACCCAAAGACAGGCATCTGTCAGGCTAGGCTCACAGCATTCTAGGGTTTCTCCAGCCAGCGTCTTCAGACTTTGTGGAAACTCTCCTGAAAATCCCTTCTGAAGACTTCAGAAACACATGGTCGGGTCCAATCAGAGCAGTGATCCTACTTCTCAGGTACCAATTTTCTGCATGTGTTAACTCTCTCACTGGAAGGAAAAAATAGCAGGAACTTATAATTTAAAGAAGAGGTTTATTTAGCTGGTTGTTTCATAGGATTTGGACCATGGTCTGCTGTGCTTATGGTCGGGGAAGGCTGCTCGCTTCAGGGCAGCCAGAAGTCGGAGCACAGGGGCTGAGCACTGGGAGAGGTTTATCCGTGAAGACTCAGCCCAGACTCCTCTCGGCTAGAAACGCCACCCATCAGCACATTCTAGGATGATGAACTCATCAGCAGGTTAATTAGTACCTGCAAGATTCAGTCACCTCTCCAGAAGCCACTCAATCCAGTTCAAGTGACAATTAAAAGAGCCATCCCACATTTCATACACAGCCCATGTTCACAGATCTCTGCGTGTTCATATATCCTTTGTAGCTATTGTAATGCATAAAATATAATTAAGATATAAAATTACTTTTCTCTTAGTATTCTAAAGATATTTTTCCATCACAGGTATAGTTCCTTTTTTTTTTTTTATTTAACAGCTATTCCTTGAATCTTATATTCAAAACACTTCCTTTAAATAATTCTGAGACTTTGACCTTTCCATTAAACTCTATTATAAAATAAGAGATGAAATAATCTCTGTCTCATATTTTGTAAATCAAGTTTCAAGTGAGACAGTTTCTGGTATGTGTCTAGAAAAAGACCATGCATACAATATGAAAAAAAATCATGGGAAACTGAAGCTATTAAAAGGTAATCGTGATTATACGTTGATGTTATCTAGGATAATTTCCCACCCTTCTTTTGTCTATTTTCTCCTCAAATCATTTTCTTCCTTAGTTTTTAGTACCCTAGTGTGATCCCCTGTCTTTTTTTCCTGCCTCCCTTCCTCACATACCAGGTAGCATTCTGCAAACAACCAAAGGCATCCCGGCAGGGGAGCCAAGGCAACCCATAGCTTCATCGCTGGGGTTCGAATCCAGACTTGCCTTTCTCTGGTTCCACCAACTCTGCCACTGCACTTACACAGGTGAAGCTGTGGACCCTTTTCTTCACTTGTAGCATTAAGTGAATACACAGGGCCACTTCTGCTTAAACACCGGGGCCGTTGGAGCCAAATCTGATGGCTTTTTGATATTTGAAAACACTCAATTTTCTTCTAGTTTTCATTTTTTGAATAAGAAGTATACTTGCCTGGTTGAAACATAAAGAAACAAATTAGTAAATGAGTAGACAAAAACAATGAAAAATGCTCTTTCTCCTGCCTTTTTCTGCAGAACCTACACACATCACCGCTTCCTGCAGCTTCTTGTCTCTCCTCGAATTGCTATGCAGATACAGGCAAACATTCCTCTGCACCCACCCACAGCTTCACTCCACCTCTGTCTGCATCTTTCGTTTCTCTTTCACATAATATCCCGAGATTGCCTGCCTGGGTTTGGAGAGCAGCGCGTCACTTCTGGCAGAGCAGCATCATAAGTGAGGCGCTTTGATTGGAATGACAGAAAGCACAGGACAGATGTAAATCAGATGACTGCAGCCTGGGTCTTTCACAGCAAAGCAAGAGGGCCTCGGCTCTTCATGAATAACAATGAGGATAAGGGCAGCTTAGAGTTGAGCCGCGCGCCATCATCCTGCGGAATCCTCATCAGCCCCAGGAGGCGGGGAACATCCCTCCTAGGTCACAGATGACAATACCGAGCTGCCAGAGGTGGCTGCACAGCTCTTGCTGTCTTGCCGGTGCCCCGGCCACCTTCCCAAGAGCTCATCCCCACCCTAATTCTCTGTGATGTGCACGCACACCCTCTCAACCCTCTATCCAGGCCTGCGCACTCCTTCACTTCCCTGCCCTTCCCCTACACCTCCGCAGCTCCTCCTGTACCCACCCTCAGCCCCTCCTGCCCCAGCGTGGGCCCCTCTACCGGCCACTTCACACAGCCCTGGTAACAGGAAGACCAGACCCTGTATCCTCTTTGCTTCAACTTGCAAATGGCCCCTCCTTGCCCCAGAACTTGTCCCTTCTGTTTCTGCTTCCCCTCAAGCGCTGGCTTCCCTGAGGCCACCACTGTGGAGGACAGCCTAGAGCCACTTTCCGGGCCCTCAGGCTTTCTCCAGGAATACTTGGCTTCTTCCCTTCTGGGTCGCATTATACTTTATTATTCCACACACAGTATTTCTATAGCTCTTTTTTTTTTCACAGGGTGGTTAGTTTTAAAAATATAAGTACTCCTCCCGCTAAATGGTTTAACATAAACAGCTTTTTAGCAGAACTGCGATCCCATTTTTGAATCTGTATCTGGCACATATAAGTTGTTATTGAAAAATATGATCAATGTTTAAATTCGAAAAAATCATTGTAATAAAAGACTCACTGCTACAAATCCCTCTTGAATCCACCCCTCCCCTTCCCTTGAGCATGCTCATCCCATCATCCTTGTCACAGCTCGGGAGTCCCCTTTCCTGAGGGCCTTTATCTGCACTGCCCTGGGTGCCCCATGACCTTAACTCATTCAAATTGCCTCCCTTTCATGGTCCTTTGGCTTTGGGGAAGATCCAGAAGGCAAACAGTGCCAGATTGATGACCAAGGTGGGCGAGGACAGTGTTGTGTTTTTAGGAACCTGTCTTTCCACTGGATGGCGCTCGGCAGCAGCATTTACCATATTACTGATCACATTTTGTAAAGACATGAAAGAAAGAGGACCTCTAGAGCTGCTTCAGAAAGGACGATCAGACGAGTGTGCTCAAAGCGAGGCAAAGGAGTCTGAGAGGGACTCAAGGCAAAGTGTCTTTCATTGTAACAAAGTTTTAAAAATAATCAGTGTACATTTTGATTAACACTTGAAGTAGCTGACTCAAAAATGTTATTATATAAGTGCACAGAATGCACTTTCGTATGTGAATGACATTTGGAATAATGTACTTTACAATGGCTTTTGTTAAAAGAAAAAAAAATAAGCATTTATTTCATTTAGTTCTAGCTCAAATCTTCCCCTTGGACTTGCAGCTGGAAGAATCTATTTATCAGAAACACTCAAGAACAGAGGGACCTTCAGTCAGCAGGGTTATGGAGTGTGAACTTGAGCCTGGTGCTCTGTGGGGACCTGTGGAGCTAAGCTAAAGGAAGCTGGGGGTGGAAACTTGGGGAGGCACCAGGTGGAGGGCACAAAGGATGCACCATGGTCCTCTGGAGAAGCCACACACGTGACACATGAGAAAATCAGGTGGCACATAATAGCAGGAACTGAGAAGCGTGTGTTTCTACCATGTGTGGCCCTGAGGATAGATACTTATTATATGAATATTGGCACCTAATACAGAAAGTCCCGGGACCTGTTTTTCATACTTAAGAACCTTTGTGAGAGGTCACTTCATGAATGGGAGGGACATACTACAAACTTTCTCTCTGCAAACCGCACCTTCATTCCTGCTGAGACACTATGCTTAGGTACCCACCAGGGACGGAGGCAGGGATGTGCCAGCCGGCTGAGACGGACTGTGCTCAGCTAAGCATCCTTCCCAATACAGAGGCAGGTGCTGGGGTATCTCCTGGACCTCCTACTCCTCAGAAGTCGTGGAAATAAGACCCACCAAAGACTGCCACACTCAGCCCTGGGCTGGCCCAAGAGCCAGCACTCCATGTGGTGCCCACTGAGCAGGGCAGCTTCCCCCTGAATGGGAATGGGTACCTCCATCCACTCTGTGTTGCAAACACAATGGAATGGCTTGGAATTTGAACCCTACTTTGTATTTGAAGGTCTAATCCAAAGTATTAGATTTTCCTCAGGGATTTTTGTACTTTTGTCTCATCTAACCCTTGGAATAGTCTTATTATGATGACGTGGTGATAACCAGTAGCTGGAGGTGGTGCCGAGACTCAGATTTCCCAAACCGCACAGATGGTCTGGTAGAATGGGGTTCTGTTCCCTGTTCCTGCTGCTTCTACTTTGAAGCCCATGTGGGGGTCAGTGGACCATTTCTCACTGAACTACCAGGATGGTGCTCTAGGATCATACTATGTGATCCTTTTCCAAGCACCTTCCCCTCTGGTTTGCTCTGAAATCACCCGACAAGGGGGAACCTTGCTAGTCCTGGAAAAAGTTAATCAATGCACCTGTGTCTGACTACAAACTCACATCCTAAGTCAGATAAAACATTGGCAGCATTCATAAAATTGCCTTTACCAATAATCTATATCATCGTTAAAGTTTTTTCCAAAGTTAACCCTGTGATTAAGCTTCTGGTGTGTTATTTACTGTGACTTGAAATTGTTTTCTTTTGTGTCTAGTGTTTTATTCTTAATGTGCCTATAGTTTTATTTTGTGTTTAGCCAGTATTTGGGAAACTAGGTGTAAGCCCAGAGTCTAGGGAGGGCCTCTGGCCTGAGGTATACCTGTGTATCAATCAGGTTTCTTGTTATCGGGATGTAACACCTAACACACACAAGGTAAAGAGGAGAGTTTAGTACACATCATGGTTTCAGGGAATTCAGTCTGTGGTCAGCTGGCTCCAAGGAGCAGGTACGGGGGAGCAAACCTGCTTAGTTCTTGGCAGCCAGGAAGCACAACAGGGGTGCAGGGCCAGAGAGGAATGGGAGGGACCAGACACAGACCCCAAGCCTTCCCTCCATGACCACCCAGATGCACCCAGAAGTGTGCACCACCAACTTCCTTGGCAGATCCAAAGCCAATCAAGTCAATGCAGTTAAAGTTAGCCATCATAATGTGCCAGTGATAAAATCTGAGAGTAAGGGGCATAGTCTTAAAACAATACTTGTGGCTATTTAGGAGTTCTGAATTTAGATCTTTACTACAGATTGGCACTCTTGAGAGGTGAACCAAAGCCACCTGTGGTCCATTTTGTAAATAAAGCTTTATTGAACAAGCACTGTGTGCTTGTTCATATCATTGGCTCACTTCACACAGTGATGGCATCCATGAATCTTTGGTACGGAGAGCCTGTGGGTAGAATCTGATTATGTTAATTGACCTTTCATATCCATAACAAATACTTGAAGTAATAAACTTACAAAGAGGAAAGTTTTATTTCAGCTCAGTTCTGGAGGCTGTAGTCCATGACTGGCGGGGCCTGTGAGGAGGTAACATAATATGGCAGAACTAGGCAGAGGGTGCCAACTGTCTTCACAGACGATGTGGACAGGAAGAAGAGGGGGCAGGGTCCTACTGTCCTGTCAGTGGCACCTCCAGGGGCCTGGAGACATCCCTCCAGGCCTACCCTCCTGAAGGCTCCACCAGCTCCCATAGCACCGTCTAAAATAAAGCCATAACACTAGTTCCTTCCAAATCCCACAACCTTATCTTCACAAAATGATGATTCACAGATTTCCATCGTATAGATGGTAGTATGAGTATGAAGGTTTACTTTATTCCCAGAAGTTAATGCTGTCCTCTCGATACTATAAACATTGCCATTTTGAAATGCTAATCTACTAATTTCACCTTAGTATTTTGGTTATAATAATTTTGTCACCCATGGACTGATATATTTATGGAGCACATTCCAGAAACACAGACCATCCTTCAAGGATGCTACTCTTTAAAGAATGAGAGAAGGGTTGAGCCATCCTGACAGACACAGAGTGTGAAAGGAAGATTCCCCTGTCATTTGTTGACCCCATGTCACTATAACCCTGACAGTGACACGTCATGGTGCTAGTGAGACCCCAGGGACATGATCCATGTGAAATGCAAGTGCTGGCTCCCCTTCCTGCTGGCATGATTTTCTGATTGGACCTCTAGTACCATAGAGACTACAGGGTCACCTTACCCTACACCAAGCGAGGCATGGTCACATGAGGTCACAGAAGTGGTTAGGTATCTGGAAGCTGGAAGTTCAAGGCAGGGAGACACAGGGATCTCCAAATATCACTTGCCCCCATTAGGAGGCAGGTTCAGGGCCAACCAGAACCCGCTTCTCTTTGTTGTTACTTTGTTTAATTTGTGACAAGGTTTATAGCTGAACATTTTATATTACATTACATGGAGAATCCTAATTTAAATATGGCTGGTGAACTTGGCTTTAGAAAAGCCAATTCAGTAAAGTTACACTCAAAAATTAGATTCATACAAAGTCTTTCATTAAACAATGCAATTACTAAAACTCAATGAGGTCCCATAGAGCAAGACCTCCTGTATACACAAAACACTGAAAATTCAGAAGCAAACTGATTTAAAAGCTAGGCAGGGGTTAATACCCCATGTGAGTAGATTCTTTTGTTTTCTTGTATTTTTTTTTTTTTAACTGCAGGGGAGTGTACAATTAAACATAATGCTTTCCCTAAACCCAACCAATGAGTGCAGTGGGTTACTTGAGGAGAAATGAGTAGGGTGTAGAGGAGAAAATAATGGGAGCAACTGTGACCTATTACAGCAGTTCATAAAGCTCTTATGACAGCAGCACCCCCAGAGCTGCAGCAGATGGGAGACGATCCTGGGCCTTGATTTCTGGGGAGTAGGACGCTGCTCTTATCAGACACGCAAATGGGGCAGTCGGCAGACAGGCAAATTACGGTTGCGCAGTGAACCCTAAGACGCAGGGCAGAGTTTTCCTTATAGAGCATTCTGAGAAATCACGGTGCTTTCGGAACTCTGTTGTCTCTCCCTTTGGCGAAAGATCGTGTGTAAAATGCCTCCTTAATGTGGGCGCAGGGAGGCTAACACCAGGCCCGTGACTCACTTTCGCACACGCATGCGGAGCTGAACTTGGCAAGCTTTGGACCCCGTCACAGTCACGTCGTCCTCTAGCCCTGAAAACATGTGCTGCCAGGCAGCGATCGCCCGTTACATGCCAGCCTTCTCCACCCCCATTCCTCCCAACCAGAATCTGTGATCGTGCATAACTAGCTGCCGCTTCTATGAGCGTGAATCCTGTCTGCACGACTCGAAAAGCAACACTTCGTTGGAGGCTTTCTGCTCTCCTCTTGCCACTAGCCACCCCAGGACTCCTCACGGCGCCCACAGGGAGACGCCTGTCATTCCTGCCCTATATACCTTTACTAGCGAGAACAATATATGCGTCATCTAATTGAACTGCAAATGGCTCTTTTTAGCGTGCACTGTCTGGGTGGAGAGGGTACACAGCGGCCTTTTACTGCCGCCCAGAATCCACAAAACACCAGGCACTGAAGAGTAGTTTCTCAGAGCAGCAAATAAAAAAGCAGCACAGAACCGACTCTGATCCCCAGTTCCCAGGGCTGGGTGCTGGGTAGTCTGTACCTGAGCTCTCTGGATGCGCCTTCGGGGTGCTCTCGGAAACCGTGCTGCACCTTCCTTCACACGGTCTGACGGTGGCCTCTGGATGGATCTCACCAGGTCTCCCTCAGGTGCATCTTCTGAAGGGCACAACAACAAAGACATGGTCACTAACTGAAGAGACCAGCGCCTCTCTGCTTTGCCTGCCTACTCTTCCAACAAAGGCTTTCGCTTGAGATAGGTAACCACACATTAAAAAAGATGTGCAAATCACTTTGCTCAGGGATCCTTGATTTGAAAGCTTCTAATGGATAAGGAGAAACTGCCTTTAAACATTTAGTTAATTTACTTTGAAATCTAAGCTCTTTAACAGTTTTAAATACATGTCTGGATTTGAAGGTAAGACTAAGTGCACTTAATATTTAGATTGACCAATTACCAGCCAATTTATACAATTATTGCCTTCTTCCATACTTTGATGCAATTAGGAAACAATGTAATAAGTGAAGAATATTTGAAATGTTTAACTATTTCTTGGGAAAAAATGTAATTTCATTCATACCAAAATATAGCCTGTTGATGGCAAGGCACTTCCAAACATCAGCTCAGTCTTATCTTAGCAGAACAACAGGAAAAACTGTCTCCATGAATGGAAACTTAGAATTTATTTATCAACATTCTATTAAAATTGTCTGCGATACTGTCTCCACATTCGAAGCTATTGACTCTTTTTACAGATTATTGCAAAGAATACTGTCAAAGAGAAACTTCATTGTTTTAAAAAACGAACTGGAAAATCAGACCTTGAGTGAGAGCTAGGTGTCTTGGTGGGGGGAAGCTTTTGTTTCCGATGCAAACCTCCACATTCAGAAGCTCATTAAATCCAGTCTGTGGCAATAACAGCCGAGGTGTTAATGGGCAGCAGTGAAGTGTGTCTGGGAATGAAGAGACCCTCAGGGGCTCTCCGTGCTGCCTACCATCAGCCACGAGCAGCAGTATCACCATAAATCCTCTAAAAGATCTTGTCCTCGACTTCTTTTCCTGCAGAGTCCCCCACCACAAAGACGATATTCATCGTGCTCAGCGAGTGGAGCTCCAGACAGGCTAGCTCACGACTTCCCAGAAACACACGGCAGCCCTTGCAGTACGAGCAGAACTGTTTTTATTATTCCCCTTAATAAGAATGTCTTGAAACAGACACATAAAGAACAGAATAATCTGGAACCGTGGACAGGGAACTAAGAGGATTTTAAATCGCCTTGCAAAATCAAGGTTGAAAATGTGAATGGGACTTAGTATATTTGTTCTGTGTCTAAATCTAGGATCATGAGCATAGAGTCATTTGGTATTGTTTTTAGATGTATTAGGCTTTAATAAAAATTATAATTTCTCTACAGCACTGCACAGCTACTTAAATGGGAAGGCTTGTTTTGTAGCCTTTTCTTGTCTACCAGTACACAACACACACCCTCACACACATATGCAAACGTTCACACACACATATGCATGCATACACACAATTTAAATGCAAAGGATTCTTGCATCTTTTCCTCAGTTCTAATTGTTTCTTTATTTACAGTTGATTTGTACACTTCATTTTCACATACCCAAGGCCAGCCAGCCAGGACAATTCCTTCTCCCTCACATCTTGTCATGAGCATAATGACCAGAGTCCAGGGACTGAGGTCTAGCAGGACATAGTCCAGGGCCAGTGTGCATGTACCAATTTCTCCCCTCACTGTCGCTTATTTCTGGTACGAAGCCAGGTGGAGAGGCACTAGTGCTTAGCTGCTGTTTCCTGCAATCTGTCCTTTACTTTAACTTTCTGAGCCCGGGCCCTGCTTTCTCAATCAGATTATATGAAGGTATTTCTCGTATACACTTGATATTACTGATTGTGACATAATGTCACGGCTCTTTTAATCAGGTACTATTAACTGAACAGATTGGCCCCCATGCCCAGGTTCCAGAGCAGAAAGGTGTTCAGGGAACAGGGACAGGTGGGTAGCACCTTGTGTTGTGTGCACCTGGCCCTGCCATTCTGGCTTCCTTAGATTTCTTATCGCCAACCAACTCCCCTTTCATTTAGCTAAATTTTGCCAAAATCATGCCTATCTACGCTTGTGGGGTGACCTTAACCATGCCTGCAGTATCTACTACCAGGGGAAATGCCTTCCTTCCTCTGAAAAGTTCTGTGTGAGATTGGTTAGATGAGGGATATGTTTTGACAGCGCCTCATCTTGAGGCTTGTAGCAAGGAGCAGTCAGAGCCAGACAACTGCCTGCCAGTCTTCTTGTCACAGGCACAGGGAAGAGAGGTGATACCCCAGTCACTGGAGACAAGATGTGGATCCCAGGGGGACCTTGGGAAGTGAGTCTGCAGGATGCTGGAGCTCAGCAGGCACTGTAGGGGCAGAGCGCTGGCTCTTTCAGAGAGTGATCAAATCCGGGACCCTAGTGGTCAGGAGGGGCAGCGCCTCCCTGGGCACCCCGGCTCCTCTGTGCTGCTAGATCCTCTACCCAACTGACAGGTGGATTCCTAGAGGATCTCCCAGGATGGGCTTGAGAGGTCCACACAGTATGTCCTTGTTGTGACCTATGCTAGGGCCTCCATTCTTTGTTTCTAGGACACCCTTGAGGGAGGACAGCTCAGCCTCTAGTTGGCAACAAAATGGAAAACATGTCTGCTTTCTAGCTTTTCAGAAAAGAAAGAATGATCACTTTCAGAACGTTTAAAGATGATAACATAGATAAGGAAGAGGATGCAACCGTAGAAGTAAGTAAATGAAGAGGCTTTAGGAAGAAATAACAAGAAATCAGAAGAATGGAGGAAATGTTAAAATTCCTCTTATTTTCATGGTTTAGTGCTCAAGGGCTGCTTGCTGTGTGTTTTATTTATTATTTTTAAAAATTATTTATTTGTTTATTCAATTGGTACAGAGTCTCACTACACAGCTCAGACTCTCAGTGATCCCCCTGTCTCAGCCTCCCCAGCACTGGGATTACAGGCATGTGACACCACGCCAGGTTTTGGTGGCTGCACTGCATGTCTGGGGTTCTGGGACTAGCAGGGCACACAGTACCAGGGATCAGATCCAGGTCCTTGCACTTGCCAGGCAGGTGCTTAGACTGGGTTAGCTGTCCCCCAAGCCCAAAGACTAGAAAGACTTTTACTGTTTCCCTTTCATGTCCCTGTTTGTTTAATCTTTCATTTCCAAAAGCAAATTCAGATCATGCAAAAAAATAAATTGAAATAAAATGGCGAGTTCATATATCTATTGACATGTTCAAAATATATGTCCCTATTCTTGTAAAGAACAATTAATAAAAGGAGATTAAAACTTCATAATGGCAAAGCGGATGATAGCCGCTCCATCACCAAAGCCCGCACCGTCACGCCACATAGTTCAAGACGGCTTCAAGATCTCCCTAACGTTTATATGCTGATGAACACTGTGAAGAGGAAATCACATTTAGGCCCAATTAGATCCTTTAGCTCATTAAAAAAAATCTTCCAGATTAAGCAAAATGATATCAAAGCAATTAAAAATGAGGCAATTAAGGCAAAATAGGATGGGTGCTCTGTCAAGATGCGATGTCCTTTGTTCTTGGGGGCTGAGGCTATAGGCGACACCTGTCACAGGTACTCTGTCACTCCAGGGCTGGCTGGAGCCTGTGACCTGCTCTAGGGAGTGAGAATTCACGCCCAGGAGCACAGCGCTGGCAGCCAGCACTCAGGACAGCAAATGTTTTGCCAGCAGCCCAGCAAGTGTGAAGATAAGCATTAGCCAAAGAGCAATATTTTAATGTCTACAATTCACCTCTCACAGGCCTACTTGGTCTGGCACGCGCAAGTCTAGATTGAACCTGCACACTAGCCCCATGCCGCGGCCTGGAGGTAGGCCAGTGGCCTGCTGGTGGCCCTGTGGTTCAAGAACCAATTGTTCTGCACTGCATGGAAGCCTCAGCTTCCCAGCGGTCAGCGCCTGGTCTGCTCCCAGCCTGAGGATTCAGACATGGGGAGCGCTTGCCCCTCTCTCCTCGAGAACCCTCCACCCAAATCCCAATGTCTCTCAGCGGCCTCCCGGGCACCTTCCCTCCTGCCTTCCTGAACCTGCTCTGTCGTTTCCACACCGTGGCAAAGCACTCTAAAGCACTGCTGTGGCTGGCCTGAATCAGCACAGCAAGAGCAGTTGTGGCCATCTTTGCAGCTCCTTACACTCATCACAATTTAAAGGCAAATGTAGTCTCACACATGAATGTGTAAAGCAGGCAGAAGAACCAAGCCCGCTTCACAGGTGAGAAAACTGAGTCCAGGTAAGAAAGAGGCAAAGATGGAATGAAGACCTTGCTCCTTGGCCTGGCTCCCAAGATCTTCAGAGCGTGATGAGACATCTCTCAGTTCTCCTGTCTCATCACTGCTGCCCTGGCTCAGGATGTCTCACTCTGTCTGTCCAGGGAATGCAGGTGGGGCTCCCTCATCTGGGATCCCAACATATAGACTCCACATTTTTTTTTACAGGCAAAGACTTTCAGGATCATTCCAGCCTTTGGCAGAGGCCACTGGCCTCTGAATTATGAATGCAGTCATCTTCCAGCCAGCCTTGCATCAGGTCACAGGATTGTTCAAAGGGCACAAGCTACGTGCCCTGATAGAGCTTCTGCTGTACCTACAGACTCAGCCAGATGCCCGCGGTATTCCCTGCTCTGCTCCTGATGCAGTATCAAAGACTGAGTCTGTCTTTCTCTCCCTCTTCTGCTCCCCTCCTCTCTCTTCTCCTCTCTTCTCTTCCTCTCCCCTCCCCTCCCCTCCTCTCATTTCCCTTCCTTCTTCCTTTTTCTTTGTGGTACTGGGGATTGAACCGAGAATCCATACCCTGAGCGATGCATCCCTTCTTTATTTGGGAACAGGGTCTTATTAAGTTGCTAAGTTGCTCAGGCTAAGCTCCAATTTGAGATCCACCTGCCTCAGCCTCCCAGTGTACTGGCATGACAGATGCCAACCACACCTGCCTGCTGACAGTGAATTTCTTGAGGGCACAATGCTATCTGTCCTCCTCCACATCTTTGTTTAAAGAATCAATTAATAATAATAGGCTTGGTTTCTTCCATGATGCGGACCTCTATTATTCTTTATGGTACCAGCAGATTATTTGGTGGACGTTAAGTACTTGTGACTATTTATAGATCAATTGGAAAAATACAAACTACTTTTCAAAAAGAAACCAACTGGGCCAGGAATATAGCTCAGTGGAATAAGAGCCTACCTTGCCAACTCAAGTCCTGTCGATTCCTGGTACCAAGAAAAAAAAAAAAAAAAAAAAAAGGAAACCAGTCAGCTGAATGCAGAAAGATAAAGCCAGGGTCCAGGGCTGGGTGAAGCTGGAGGTGCTGGATGTGTGTGCCTGTGCGGGGAGACACCTCTGCACACATGCACACCTGGGTGTGTGCTGGCCCTCACTAGAACACACATTCTCAGCAGTTTCTGCAACACAGCCACTTCCTGGATTGCGTTACAGACTGCTCGCTGAACTCCACAAAATCTGCAGGGAGTCGTTGGGTGAAACACCAGAGCCACAGCTGAAGGCCACTTTTAGCATACAGATAAAGTGCTGTCTGTCAGGGGCTATGATTGCAGCCTGGGACCTAAATATGGAATTAATTCAACTAAAATGAAAGCCGCGCATTTGAAGCAGAAAATCCTAACAACGGTGCACGTGCGCACACATGCACGACATTCACTCTCGGCAGAGTTTGCGGCTTTGTCATTGGGGGCGCCGTGCCAAGGACCAGGTGGCACTCTCGGTTCTCGGAGCTCTCAGCCGCTTCCCTTGCAAAGCTGCCGCAGAGGGGTGACCTGCAGAAACGGGCACTGCACGGTCTTCCAGCTGAGCATGTCCTGTGTGATACAGAACTTCCAAATCTCAGCCTTCTCACACTAACGCCTTCAACTGAGCCTTAAGACTAGCCTGAGAGCAAGCAAGGGGGATACGATCGGCCCCATTTTCAGAGAGAAACTGATTTGCAGGAGGGTCGTCTGCCCAGGTGCACAGAGCTGGGACCGGCTCTCAGGAGCCCTGTGTGGGTACTCCTGCTCCTGTCCCAGGCTCCCAAGGACTCTGAGCATCGATGTCCAGGGCGTGACTCCCTGTGCACCCAGACCTCACCCTGCTTGTTTCTGAGGACCACGACCCAAGAGCAAGAGCCCTGCCATGGAACCCACTTAAGGAGCTTCAGGAGACTTCCTCCAGAAACCTGGATTCTCACTCCAGTTCCCATTCTATCCTGCACCAGAAATCCATGTCTTTGAGCATTGCTTTTTAAAGAATTTACGTTCATCGAATGCAGCGATTTCAGGCTAGCTGATATTGTAAGTCACTACTGATTCAAAAGATGTTCATTTTTCTCTGGAAGGTGGTTGAGTCAGTGTGGCTCAGCTATTCCCCTTCATAGTCCTCTGTCTGTCTGTCTGTTTGTCTGTCTGTCTCTGTGTCTTCCTCGCACAGGCTCACTTTGGCTTCCTCTGTTCTCCAGCAGAAGTCAGAGTGTGACAAAGGAGGATGCAAGGAGGGCGGGAGGTTGAGATCCTGCACTGCCCCAGGTGCGTCAAGGTGCAGCGCAGTGGCACCAGCAGGGCTCTGGGCTGGCCACACTGCTGCCTCTGCATAGTGCTGGTTGTGCATTTCTCCCTTTGGAAGGACCAGAGACTTGGAAATCAAAATGTGATGAACGAATGAGGAGTCCCAGCTCAGTGCAGGAAAGGTGTGAGACCACTGCATCGGAATGCACATGGGGAGCCGGGGGATGGGCACAGTCCCCCTGGGGCTGGAGGGCCTGAGGAGAGTGGCAGTGGAGTGTGGAGAAGTTCCTGCACCCTCAGATGAGAGGTCCACAGGTGTCTCCAGGAGAGGGAGCTTCAAAAGGGGCCCACATGTCAGACGGTGCATGGTGAGTGTATGTCTCCCCCAGCAGCACAGAGCCCCTTTGTGGGTTTGTGCTCCTCCCCGGGGTGGGGGAGGGTCAGGCTGATGCAGGAAAAGAACCTGGACACAGAATGTGGGTGGAGGGCAGGGCAGGGGTGTGTCAGGGCACATCTAGGAGGAGGATGACCAAGACTGGCATGGAGAGGCAAATCCTACACCCATGTCTGGTCATTGTTACTTCTAGCTTTTCTTCTAGGGAAAAAGACTGAGAGTGAGAAAATGGGGAGGGAAGAAGGGAAGGAGAGAGAGAGAGAGAGAGAGAGAAGACACAGAAGGAGACAGACAGAAACAGAGAGACAGACAGACAGAGGGAGGGAGGGAAAGACATACACACACACAGACAGAAAGACAGACAGACAGAGAGGCAGAAAGGCAAGAAGAAGGCAGGCAATTGCCCCTACTGACTCAACTGTACCTTCCCTGTATGGAAAATGAATACCTTTTGAATTCATGTGGAATAGAGATGCCAGGCATGAAGTTGGGGGGGGGGGGGGAAAGAGGGGGGGGGGGGGGGGGGGGAGGAGAGATGGAGCCCAGGACTCAAACTACTCACCTAGAGCCCCATATTAAAGTGTGTTTCCTTTTTAAGGTTTCCCTAGCAATATAAAAGGAAACCCCCTTGTAGGTCACACAGCCTGGAAGAGAGAAGTATTTTGACTGCTAGTGTGGAAGAGTCACCGATAAAATTGCACTGTTTCAATGTTATCAAGATACGTAATTGCTAACGATGCTAAACAAATAATGAATATATTTTAGGAGCCAAGGTGCATGAGAAAAGGTGAGTGGAAAGGGAAATAAAGATGAGGCACCCATGTCCCCAGACAGGGCAGCCAAATTCAGGCTTGACAGGCAAAGGTCAGAAAAGGATAGCTGAAGAAGACCCTAGGGCTTCTGCCCTATCATCATGACGGTTTTGGAAAGCTGCATTTACATGTACAAATTTCAAAATGACAAGTTGAGGAGGCAAAGGCATAGATGTAAAAGCTTTTCTAAACTTGGGATTCTTTCATGGATGATTTTATCAACAGAAGAATCTCCAAACAAGAATGTTGTACATTGCAGTTTGCCCACTCTGAGAGGTCCTGACTTAGGATCTTTGGGGACCCACAAGCCCTGAGCCCCTCCCGACAAACAGCCATGGATTCCCAGGGGCCAGGAAGCTTGGTGCTCTTCCTGCGGTGAACGCCCTACCCCCACCCAGCTCTATTCACAGGACTGGCCTGTGGCTGGCCTGGTCCAGCTCCCTGTGTACCAGGAGCTCTGAAGTCTGCAGCCATCCCACTAGGGTCCCTGCAGAGTGCAGCCACACTCAAGGCTTTCTCTGGGCTCTGCACAGAGGCCCACTGGGGCCCAGCCTGCCCCCTGCAGAGCTGGGTGATGCTGGGTCAGTCTGGCCACCCTTCCAGGGCCTTGTCCATCTCGCTGTCTGTTTGGACACGTGTGTTGGGACTTGGTGTTCGTATCTGGTTGCTGCGAGGCTTGTCAGTAGGAGCACCCACAAGTGCCCCCAAGCTGCAGGTCTTCCTGTGCCCAGCGGGCAGCCCCTGACTGTGCCCACTTGCTTTTCTGGCTGTGCCCAGCAGGGCCTGGTGCTCACAGTCTTCCGCACACTTCCTTATGCAAGGACCGGGGGTTGCACAGGCACAGCACACTGATGGCGCAGTCCAGACAGGAGCACTGCTAGCGCCTTGAGTGTATGTGGCATCTACGTATCACGTATCACCAGTGAAAGTGTTCTAGCCATGCAGCACACTGGGTTGTTGTTTTACTTCCTTGTTATGTTAAATAACTGTTCTCAAAAATGGGTAACTCATAGTACAGTGTACCATGTGCCAATGGATTCCCTCATCTGTTAGTGCCCACAGTGAGAGGCAGGAAGCTCGGGCTGTCCCAGTGGGCACCCCTTCTTGGTAGATGTAGGGATGTTACCCCATTTCTGCCCTCCTTCCCGCCTTTCCTTCTGACAAAGCAAGATCCTTGGGTTTTTCCTGTTTTACAATGTGTTAGTTATCTAAATGGATTTTGGCCAAGAGAAGAATCGAAAATCTATAATTAATAGGCTGATATAAAATAATATAATGAACTCTTCCATTCTGATTCTGTAGTGCTATCAAGTTGTGCTATAAATGAGCGTCAGCACCCATACATAGCAAGGAATCAATTATTATGCTATACACTGATGACTCCGCAGAGACGGTGGCCCCCACACCGATAGCCCCAGTGCTCGGGAGGCTGAGGCAAGATTGCTGGGACTTTCAGACCTGTCTGGAGTATAAAATGAGGGTCTGTCTCAAAGGTCAAATAATAAACATAACAGTACGTTTTCATGGAGGCATTTGGAGGATGCCCAAGTAGTTTCTAATGTTCTTTTTGAACATAGTGTTTTGATCCCTTTCCCTGTCCAAATACCGGGGCCAAGCAGGTGAGCCGAAGGTACTGGCCAGTCCTGCTGTTGAAATCGATGGATAACATGGTCTGAAGAGAGAGTTCTACTTTTATGCCACAAGGATCTGATGAAGGCAGCTTTAAGTTGTATACATTCTAAGCAACTAGATAAATAAAATAATGTGCACGATGTCAGGTTCTGTAGGGAGTTCGCTTTTGTTTAGTTTTATTGGTTTCAGACTGTTTCTTGAGAAACAGTCTAAGAATTCCTCGTCAGAGGCTCTCGAAGGTGAATAGCCCTTCCTTCCTCGGGACCCAATCTCCAGACCTTGGCCTTCCAGCAAAGCTGCAGCAGGTGCAGCCCCACAGTGAAAGCGGACGTAGAGGAGCAGCGGCCAGGTGTCTGGGCCCGGGCTCGTGCTTCTGCACGGGCTTCTCCTAAATCTGGCTTTGATGAGCTCCTGGCTCCCGGCTCCCTCGGCTCCCTCCGGAGCTGTACAGAGCTTGCCGTGGAAATGTCATCTTCCAGGGCTGCAATTACTGGCGCTCCGGCAGTCACAGCTACAATGAGAATGGGTCGAATTCAGGTGAGAGCGAGAACCCGCAATCAAGCGCAGGGAAGGGAGAACAAAGCCATTTTCTTTCATTTGCCGTCAACACAACCATCAGGCGTTAATTATGAGGCAAGTGTGGGGCTGCCTGCTGAAAGCCTTATTATTATACAGCTCGGCTCCAAATCAGTTCTGTATTGATGAGCTGCGAAGAGAGGAAGCCAGCTTGGCCCCCCGCGAAAGGGAGCAGGCAGCAAACACAGGGACGGGTGGCAGAGGGGAGCACACTGCAGAAAATTAAAAATAATTCTGGAGAGAGGGGAGGGACTGAACACCTAACAGCCAGCTAAAAATACATCTCCAGAAGTCAGAATTACTCCTGGGGGTATTTGCCACTGAAAGCCACACAAACATACTCCTTTGAACACAGCTGCTTTGTCTAAGGCGACTTCCTGTTTGTCTTGTACAGAAAGGTCTGGAAGTCCGTCTTCATTTCTAAGGCGTTCCCCAAAGACAACTCAGATTTTCATTTATTGAGTACATCATTCTTTGCTCTGATTCCTAATTCTTTATGAGCAAGATAAGAGCATCTTAAAATGTCCTCGAATTATCCTATTTATATTATGTATATATTTAATATTTTCCCTTACAGTCAATAAATATGTATACATATGCTCAAGTCTCCATTAAAATATCAAATGTTGAATTTAAAATATCCTTTAGAGGCTGATCTAATAATACTTAATTGCAAGCCTACCTATCTGAGAATAAAATGCATACATTATAAATAAATGTGCTATTTACTGTGAGATTCTTCTGAATACACACATGCACACACACACACACACACACACACACACACACACATGCATGTGTGCTCTCTTCTTATATCAAACCCCTACATGAACATATGAACTAAACACAAAGATGTATCCTCCTGGGCATTATTGAAATTTCATCAGAATATCAGCAGAACGGCGGCAGAACATGAAGTTGGAACAGTTTAGTTAGAGTCTGTAGTGGTGTCTTGTGGCCCCTGGGTGTGGGACTGGGACCTGGGGCACTCAGGTGGGGGTGGGGGTGGGGGTGGCATGGGGAGCCTCTGCTTTGAACACAAGGGCTGACCCGGGGGGCTGCTTCAGGCATCCAGGGGCCTGGACCAAGCATTCACATTGGTTAATAATGCCAGTGAGACCAACTAGCAGACGCTCACGTTTCCTGCTCTACTCACTGGAACCTAGGTTCTGATCCCCCCTCTCTAAGAGTCAGGGGCTTACAAATGATCAAGACACACGACACGCGTATGCCAGTGCCCAAAGTGAATGTAACTACGATGCACTGTTCACATACACTACAAGAAGTCAGATGGACAGCATGTGTAACCTTGGAGGCAGACTTCACAGGGGCCGCCAAGTCCTCTGCACTCCCTCCATGCCCTGTCTTTTGCCCTGGGTTTCCTCATCCGGGGGTCTGTCCCAGGCAGATGTTCTTGTGTTCCAAGCTGACTGCGTGTGCAGGGATAGTAGGAGCTCATGGAAATCTGGAGAAAGAAGCTGAGGCCTCACTGACGGGCTGGCCACATCCAGGGGACAGGACTGTGCGTGCTGAATTTTCAGTTGATCTCCAGGAAGAAATGAAAGGTCAGAAGCTTTGTCCTGCCCCCCAGGGACATCTTGGGCCCATCTGCTCTTCTTGGGCTCTTACACCTGCCTCAAAGGGTAGCGTCACTGCCAGAGACCACTGTCAGACCTCAGCTGAAGTGTGGCCACTTCCTCCAGGCTGGTCTGGACCCATTCCTTCCCCTCCTCCCCTGCAGCCTGCTTTCTGCAGTCCCACAGTCTGTGTCTGAAGTTGGATGGTGCTGTGCTGGCCTGTAGGAGGCACTCAGCTGCTCCCTAGGGCACAACAATGCTTAAACACCAGAGCCACATGCCCGCCTGTAGGACGCTCAGTCCCGGAGGTCTCTCTTCGTCACTTACACTATCTGTGAGGCTGAATTATCTTCAAACACATCAGCAAAAAACCACACAGCATGCTGAAAGCCCTTTAAGACAGGAACCAGGAAGACTTCCAAATGTGAAGTGACAGCTGTCAATGCTTTGTCCTTGGACAATGGACAAAGTGGTCATTTTTAAAATAAAGAGCTGTATCATTTATATTAATAGGTAATGGATTTTTAAAATAAATACATTTTTTGTTTTTAATAAAGAAATCAGCCAATTGGCAACATTTTAAGTGTTCCTGCTTTGATTTGGGGCACTGTATCTATAATCCTCCAAAACAAAGTCCCTGTGAAACATCGAATACAGAACTGCACATGGGCCTTGGACCAAAAGCTAGAGGACCACAGGGTCAGGGAGGGGGGCACGGTGCCCTCACACATGCAGCTCTGTGTACTTAGGGCCCTTGCCCCTGCTGTCTTTCCTGGGGCACAGAGTGCCACTCCTCTCTAATGCAAGGACTGCGACCTTATTTTAATTTTTTTGCATACCTTTTTTTTTTTTAAAGGATGAAGGACATTCATCAAAATCCAGAAACTGTCAGCTGGGGGGATAGCTCGGCAGCCCGAGCACCTGCCCGGAGAGCACAGGGGCCTGAGTTCCATCCCTGCTTTGGTCTCTGAGCTCCATGCTGCCGTGCCAGTCCCACAACTCTGGGTGTGCTTTTCTGGCCACTGAAACCAGGTGCGGTGGTGCATGCCTGCAACCCCAGCACTGGGGGCCTAAGACAGGAAGACCACTACTAGTGTGAACTGCACAGTGAGACCCTGTGTCAAACATAGGAATAAACAAAAAAAATTTTAAAATCCAGAAACTGTTGATCTTATTCTCAAGTATCTGCACGGCACCTGGCCCATGGCAGGTGCTCAGTAAACAGCCGATAAGTAAATTGGTGGAGGGAAGAAATAACGGGCGGTTGCAGCTTAGCAGAGAGCTTCTCAAGGAAATATCAGAAGCCGCTGGGTCCACATTCACGGGTGCAGCAGGTCTTTCCTGCCTGAGAATTGCTCAGGCTGGCCTTGTGGGAACCTGGAAGAGGAATACGAGTCATGCTCTGAGAAGCCAAGTCCTCAGCTGGGAGATGGCCTTCCACGGCACAGGGTGGAGTTCCAGGCAGCATTCCGCATCTGGCTTCTCTAGGAGTCCCTTGGAGGGCTGAGACCATACAGAGCCAGGTCACTGGAATCAGTGCAGCCAGCAGGTCACATCAGAGTTCCCCAGGTACATATCATGGCTTTTCACCAGGACAGAAGCCCCGGAGAGTGTCAGAGTCCAGTCCTTAACAGAGGCTCCAGGAGAGTGTGTGGAGAGAGCTTTTAAAATCTAACTGAGCAAACAAACTGCGATCTAAATTCAAGGCCTCCCTGTGCATTGCTTCCCAGCTGCAACCCCAGCTTCTTCTTCCCCAGGAGAAGAGGCCTTGGGCAGACAAGGTCAAAGCAGGATGCACCCCTGCAGGGCCTGGACCATCCACAGGTGTAGGAAACCCAGCTCTCATCAATACCCAGGAAGACTCTAATGATGCAGACATTGAGGCTTCATGCATGATTTCCTAGCTCAACCCCCCCAATCCTATTTCCCAGGGGTCTCGATCTCTCAAGCTGAGGTGACCTGGAAAGCACCTGAGTTTGATCCCTCAGTTTTTCAGCCCCAAAGACAGAAGAGCCTCCGTGGCCTCCCAGTTCATTTCCTAAATATTCCTGAGAGCCCACCCTGCCACAGACACCTGGCTTTTCCTGCACATGCAATGCCAGTAGGAATCATCAGAGGAAAGCAGATAGCCATTGCTCCATCACACCAGCTGCACTGAGTAGAAATCGGTTGCTTTCGGGAGTCACTTCCATGGTTAGATGCCGCCTGGATGGGCAGCTGGGGCTGGCTGAGCTGCTAGTTTCACCATACTCTCTGCCACCACTTTCTAAGCAGTTTCAATTTCTAGAATTAAAGAACTGATCCAAGGCACTTCATACTCTGCAGATATGTCAATGGAAATAAATGCAGGGCATACCCTCTGAGTGTGGTCTTGCAAAACACAAACTAGACCTAAGCTCCCTACTCTGTCCTTTATAAACAAGGGGAAAAAGCAGGAAATCACACTGACATTTTAAGGACTCAAAATCCCAGCGATGGCCTTTCTGCTCTTCTCTTCCATGTGACACATCAGCTTTGCGTGTTTCCGTGTAAGATCACAGCTGAGCGCCTTCCTGCTCTGCACAGCATCATCCTGGGACATCACCAAGAATGTCCACTGGGACTGGCGGTGGGTGGGGAGCTTTTCCTCTGGATTCAGCTCTGTTTGCAGGCTTTCTTCTTCAATGTCTACCTGTTCGCTTTACTCCTGTGTCTTGAGTTCACGTGGCCTTTGGCAGAGTGCAAGGCTCCACTGCTCTGGCTCCCTGGGAAAGATGAGCCCTCCCTGAGATCTTGCGTGGGGTGACATTTATGGTGGTGTGGGATGAGGGCACAGCTGAGCGGGTAGGGCTGCCCAGAGCAACGTGGCCCTGCTCTCAAGGGAGGCCACAGCCCTTCACTTGGCGATCTCCAAGGTGAGGCTCTGAGATGCGCTGACCCCAGTTCTGGAGATGCTGAATTGTAACATTTGAGCCCCCAGTTCCGCCGTGCTGGGACTTGGTGGACCTCTGAGTGTTAGTTGAGCGACTGGATGATGAAGTTGTTTTGTCTCTCTGGATCTTGATGATGATGGTGATCCCTTTTCAAAAGGTGTTGCTAATTAAAAACCAGGAAAATTCCTCCTTATTTGAGGAGGCAGTGAAGGAGCAGAACCTGGTGTCTGAAACTGACCTGGTGTTCTCACTGCTCACGGTCAGTTACAACCCCAATATTTTGGCTTTTCTGCTTCATTAAGTGAGGCAATGGTGTATGGCCTGTTGCCGATATTCCCACCTGTTCTGGATGCACTGTGGGGCTGGACCTTGACTAGCATCATCTGTATTATAATCCTGGGTACATTACTCATATCTGGCAGGTTATATCAAAAGACAAACTTGAAGTAATTAAAAATAACTTCATAGCACTCTGCTGCCTCATCACCTAATCCTGTGATTTCATCAGATTTGGAAAGTTGTCAGGGTCAAACAGATCAATATATAGAGCAGGAGGCCATGGACCCTGGGGCATGAGGAGGTGCTTTTAGAGATCAAGGACAAACGTGCTTCCTCTGGATGATGTTTGAGCTATAAGAGTTTCTCAGAATTGAAGCAGTCCAAGGTTGGATCGCATAGTTAAACTACTTGAATGTACTCTATGTACAAAATGTTTTTTAATAAAGTTTTTGACCTTTTGATAAAGATAAGGTGGCTGAGTGTTCTGTCTGCATCTTTTAAGATGCTCTACTGATCCTCAGATTTGGCTTATTTTTATTTTTATTTATTTTTTTGCCAGTACTTTGCTGAGTTTATTCCAGTAGCTTTGTAGTACACTTTCAAGTCAGGGATTGTGATACCTCTTGTGTTACCTTTGTTGCCCAGGATTGCCTTTGCTATGCTAGATCTCTTCTGGTTTCAGAAGAATTTTAGCAATGTTTTTTTCTAGAAGAGGTTTACTTTCTGTTTTTGGTGCTGAAGAACAAACTCAAGGCTTCCAACTTGCTAGGTAAGTATTGTACCACTAAACCAAACCCCTAGCCCCTATTTTTTTCTAGATCTATGGGTTTTCATAATGTTATTTTGTTTGGAATTGAATTAAATCTGTATAATAGTTTTGGGATTATGGCCATTTTTTTAAGACCCACTATGTTGGGTCTTTCTATCATAAGCGAGAGATAACTTTCCATTTCCAAAATCCTTTACAATCTTTTTGTTCAGAATATGTAGTTTTTCAGTGTCTAGATCTTTTACTTCATTTGTTAGATTGATTCCCTAAGTATTTCATTTTTTTGATAGCATTATTAAGGGGATAGTTTCCCTAATTTCTTCTCTGAATGAGTTTATTGTTTGTGTACAGGAATGCTACTGAGTTTTGAGTGTTGACTTTGTATCTGTCTGTGCTACTAAATTTGGTCATTAAATCTAGAATTCTTTAGATGGAGTTTTTGGGAAGGGTATTATGCCATCTGTGAGTAATGATAATAGATCACAATATGCAATATAATAACCCTTGTTAATTTACTATCATCTACTTTTGAAATTATGTATGTTTTTATTCTCTTTAAGGTAATAAAGAAACTTAAAACTGTTTTCTCTAAACCATGAAGCTGATATAAATTGTGACTTTTCCTCGTTGATCTCTAAGATTATTCATCCAATGATTATCATTTTTTGTGACAGTTAAGCTTGATTATGACAATTTGATTATCTTGGGAGCCACACAGGAGATTGGTGGAGCTCACACTTGGATGTCGATAAGTGGGGTAAGGAGGTGTGACAATATCTGGGTACTATATCCAGTTCCTGACCCCTTACTCTCTGACTGTTTTCCATTGCTCTGTTTCCTTGCCACTATGAGCTGAATAACTTTGCTTTATTATGTATTTCTGCCATGATGTTCACACTTGGAGTTGGCTTACCATGGACTGTATCTCTTGAAATCATAAACCAGATACAACCTTGCCTCTTTTAAATTATGGGTGATGGGTATTGTATGATAGTAATGGGAAGGTCTATTATATTTTCCTTAGAATATACTAGAAATGCTCTGACCTCAGAGCCTTTTATACTACACTGAAGTTGAAGTCTATAGCTGTATCCTCAGACCGTGATGCTCTGGGAAAGGCAGGGGAAGGCTACTGCCTTTCTAGGACTTCTGCTGGAGCCATCTTTGTTGGTGTTGGGACCCTTGGAAGGTCCATGGGTGGCCATCTTGGTCTCATGGCAGGGGAGGCAAGAACAAACCACGGCATATCTGTCCCTCCAGGAGACTGAGTCCTGGTCTCCTTACCTCAGGGAGGAAGGATTCCTCCAGCCCCTTCAGGCCCTCCTGTTGATTCACAAAGTATTCTAAGAACCCACTGATGGTTAAAGATGGGACATGTGTACCTTGTAACAAGACATGCCACTGTCACTCTTCTTATATGTACTACTTGAGGACCTGGAAAATCACTCATTCAAGGGAATGAAATTCAGCCAGAGCCACTTGTCTCATAGAGCCACTCTTGGTGAACCTGACAAGAGAGAGGCTCAGTGCACATAGTGGAGGACAGTCCTGTTTCCAAGAGCCTACTCCTGTGGCTGAGTGCTGTGTCTGCATCTTCTAATATGTTTCATTGATTCTCAGCCCTGTTTTTTTTTTTTTGCCAGTACCATGCTGATTTTATCATAGTAGCTTTGTAGTATAATTTTAAGTGTGAATCTTTATGAGGGTATTGGGATAGTCATGATTTGCATGACCAGGATTCCAAGAAGAGCGGTCCAAGTGGTTTGTCCCGAACTCAGTATCACCTTCCTGTTTGGCATCAATTATTTGATAATTTGAATGGAGTGTTTGGAACAGTGGGACTGGGAATCAAGACCTGGGCTCCAGATGCTGGGAAGGAAACCTCTTGGGAAACAGCAGAGGCAATGTGATGTTGCCTGCAGGCTGCATCCCAGAAAGAAGAGAAAGCAGAAACTTTGCAGCCCTTCTGGTTCTTGATCCACAGCTCTTTTGAAGCATGATAGGTGTTGAAGTCTGCAGTGAGGTCCCTGTTCCTAATCTAGACACCAGAATGAAGGAAAAGTACATCTTTCCTGGAGGAAGATCCATGCTATAGTGCTTAAGAATACAGTGACAAGGCTGGGGAATAAGTGCTTCCCTGGCAGGCGCAAGGGCCTGAGTTCAATCCCTGGTTCTGCCAAAAAAAAAAAAAAAAAAAAGAATACAGTGACAATTTTCTCTCTACAGTGTTTGTGATTCAAGCAAAAGAAAACAAAGTATATGACCAGATTTGGACAAAATCCAAGAGGAAAAGAGAGCAAACAGATGAATTGAAATTATCTCACCAGAATATGTGTCACAACCACAGTGCTTACAGAATTTAACAAAACATTAAAGTCCAAGAAATCAATAAAAATGATCTTTAAAGTGGAAATTTTAGAACCAATAAAGATGATACTGTGGATAGATTAACAATTGATATGCTCATGAACCAAAGAGACAATTACTGAATTGCAAAACAGGTTAGAAAATGTAAGGTAATCATAGAGATAGGGCCAGGGAGAGAGCTCAGTGGCACAGTGCCTGCCTAGCAAGCACAAGGTGCTGAGTTTGATCCTTGATATCAAACAAAAACAAAAACAAAAACAAAACAGCGATAAAATGATAGGCACTTGATAAAAGAAATTAAAATATGTGAAAAGTGAAAATGAAAAGAAAACACATGCAAAATGGAAAACCCAGAAAGAGAACAAAGCAGAACACACATAGTGTTTTAAAAGAGAAAAGGCTAAGAATTCTTCAAATGTGATAAAAGGCATCCACCCATGAATTCCACAAGCTCCAGGAGCCCCAAGTGGGTGAAAAAGAAGGAAAACCAGCCCCAGGATCATCCCAGTACATTGCTGGGAGCAGGTAGGGAGAGAAGGGCTTCTCCACATGCACACACACACACACACACACACACACACACACACACACACACACAGTGTGAAAGCTCACTGCCCAGTGAGACACAATGTCATCCGGAAGACAGCAGGGTGCTGTGTGAAAACTATTTACAGAATGGCGTTGCTGAGCCATTGAAAATGTCCTCAGCTGTGCACTCAGAAGGTGGACATCCTTAGCTGAGTGAAAAGCGAAAGAATTGTCCTGGGCAGGTCTTTATTAAGGACACCACTAACGGATAGTTTGGTCAGAAGGACAACAGTGATTGCAGCTTTGAGATGCATGAAGAGATGGAGAGAAAATGGACTGTGAGACATGAGTGGGCAGAGGGAGTCCCTAGCTCACATAATTACATTTTGAAAGATTTAATATATGTACAAAAAAATAATTGCAAGTAATCAATACTCACATGCCGTGTTATATGCATCCCTCCCTCCCAACAGCACCTAAAGGGGGTGAAAAGAACACTGGGGGTGGAGCATTGGTAAGGGCAATTTTGGGACCTTTTGGGAAATTGCAGAGCCATATTTGACATTATTTTTTATACCAGGAATCAAATTCATGGTCTTATGCATTCTAGGCGGTGCTATGCTGCTGAGCTATATCCCTGACTTGGCGCTAAATTTTGATAAGTCAAGAACACATGTTGAAATCTCAGGGACCCATAAGCAGTGAGGAAAGTACTACTACCAAGCAAAGCATGGGCTGGCCAAATATCTCAGTGGATTAAAGCCCCTGCAAGCAGGCACAGGTGCTGGGGCTTCCACCCTGGGACACAGTGAGATGGCAATTGAGACTGGATGTAGTGGTGCGCCCCTGTAATCCCAGCTCCTGGGAGGCTGTAAACAGGCGGATCACTACGAGTCTGATCTAGTAGTGAGACCCTGAACACCGTCTAGACTTTTCCCTAAAATATAGAAACAAACAAACAAATAAAAAATAAGCAAAGTGAACCAGTGGGAAAATGAACAAAACAAAATAACAAATCTACAAGTATTTGAGAAAGTCATGGAAATAATGGAAAATAGAAAACAATACTAAATGGAAGGATGCAGCCCATTAACAATCACATGGAAATGAGAAAGCAGGACACAGAAGATGAGAGTCAGAAATCACTATTCTGGATGAAAATCCACACCCAAAGAAATCCTATTTTCAGCATTATATTTAGCTATGGCTAAAATGTAAGGACAAAAAATGTCCAGAATAAAAAACTGAAGAAGCATACACAGTATAAGGGTGAACTAAATCAATCATCCTTGGGATTTTTAGAACTATGGCTGTGTAGGCCTGACAGTGGCACTCATGATGTGTAACCTCGGTTGTGCCTGCCTAAGGGTTACTGCAGCTGTCTGTGGTAATACTGATAGAAAGTTAGGGCTGAACATTAGTGACCTAGCTGAGGCCAGAGAAGCACCCAGCATTGTCTGTTCAGTCACCATGTACCGAACACTAAGGAACAAAGTCCCTGAGCTATGTGAAGAAGAGGTGTGGGTCCTGAGCTCATACATGTCACAGGTATGTGTTTTTGTAGAATTCCTACAAAACAACAGAGAAGGAAAAGGCTTTACAAAAGGCCACTAGAGGGCCAGGGATTTAGCTCAGTGTCATAAGTGTCTGCCTGGCAAGTGCAAGGTCTTGAGTTCAATTCCTGGTATCAAACAAACAACAACAACAACAAAAACAACCACAAAAAAAGAATTCCGTAAGACCAGAGGAGTGAGAACAAGCAGGGAAGGAGGGAAATGTCTAGACTTCAGAAGAATGAGAGAGACTTTTCAGCTGGCTTCAAGAGAGAAATGAAGAAAGAAGAGAAGGAAGGAAAAGCAAAAAGGAAGGAAGGAAGGAAGGAAGGAAGAAGAAACAGAGAAAGAAAGAAGATGAAAGGAAGAGAGAAAATAAGAGAGGAAGGAAGAAAAGGTAGGCCTACAAAGGTTGGGAAGCAATGTCCCTAGTAAAGCCCAGGGTAGCTACACTTCACAAAATGAAGTGTTCTTTTGCTCTGTGAAGCAAATAATGCAGTTTTTGATAGGAGATATTTTGAAAGGTCAATTGCTAAAGTAAGTAAGCATTTTCAGAAAAATGGTACATAGGAGATTGTGGGGCAGAGACCCACATTCAGGATGCCCTATTCTCCCTAGGCACCATGGGTGACACCAGCTAGTGCAGCATTAAGGGCTAACTGTAGCTATCTTGGGCCTAACTCCAGACCACAATCTGTATCAGCTCTCTGCCCATTGGGTTGGAGCAACAGCCTTTTTGTGGCCATGGGGAAGACTTTCCTCACTTCCAACTCGGGTTCATGTGACTCAGTGAGAAATGAGGGTGCTGGGTTGCGCGGTTCCCCGCTGGAGCTCTTGGAAGGTCATTAGAGCGTGGTATGCTCCACTCCTCCATGGATTCAGCTACGGCTGAGCTCGTGACTGAATGTAGTTAGGAGGTGGGGCCTGGTTGGAGGCTGTCACTGGGAAGTGACTTGGAATGGTGAGTTCTTGTTCTCAGATCCTCCCTTTTCTCTGCTGCCTACCTCCATGGGGATGGACATCTTTCCCCAATTATGCCATAATGCTCCTACCTTGGAACAGCTGAACCCTCTAAAATCATGAGCCAAGTTAAATCTTTCCTCCTTTAACTTGTGAGTTTGGGCATTTTCCCCAGAGATGGGAAAGTGACTGACATCCCGGTTGTGTTGGGAGGGTGAGCCCCTACTCCTGCCTTAGCCTCTTTATTTAGAACACCTGTTCCATATTCTGATTCAACGGCCATTTCCATTGCCCTCCATGGCCTTTTTGGCAGGACTGACATATGCCTGCTGCCTCCTTCCTCCCATGCACCGATGGGGAAGGGACAGGTGTGCTTCCCTCACTAGGGGACCAGGAACACACAGGCTCTTCAGGATTTCTGGAAGCAAAACACAGCTCAGAGTGGTTCTGGCTTTCACCCCAAATCTTGGCATGGAGCTCTTGGGTTTCCCCAAGGAAGCACACTGAAATGCTTCTTCTTCTCATGCATACCTTTACTTAAGGATGGTCCTGGCAAAATGCATTTCTGTAGATGTGCCACTGGGTCCCCACGGGTGCTGTGAGGGTGTGGGGACAGGCCCCTTCACTAACTCATGCAGTTGGCAGAGACTGCTCCAGGAGGCCCAGGGTGTGTGCAGCACACTAGCTTCCTAATGCCACAGAATTCCGATAGTGTATTAGCTTACTGGTTACACACAGCAGAAAGTTATTCTTTTATAGCTCTGGAGGGCAAAAGACCAAACTTCTGGTGTTGGCAAGGCTGTGCTCTTTTGGGAAGGTTTAGGAGACAATCCCTTCCCTGGCTCAGGCAGAGTGCAGAGGTCACCGCTGTCGTTCACTCTTGACCCACTAATCATACCTCTCACCACAGCCACAGCTCCTCCAACTGCACTCCGCTCCCTCATGATGAGCCTTGTGATTGCAGCAGGCCCTTCCAACCACCCCAGGTGACGGTCTCAGCTGCTCATCACCCCCACTATGTTGCTATGCCACCCAACCTGGCACATTTACTGGTTCTGGGAATTATCTTTGGACTGCACTCTTTCAGCCTGAGACACAGCCAGTGGGTCTTGCAGGGATGTCTGAGACTTCCTGGGCCCAAACATCCTGCTGTCAAGTGATGCTACTCCTGAAAAATGTGTTCATCGGATACCATGTGTTATGAGGAAAGTGCAGAGGCCCTTGGTGCCCATCTGCTTGGTGAGGTACATTAGCAAACTTACGCCTCTTGCTCTGGAGCTGTGCAGGAGAACCCAGGGTGCACGGGTGCAGGAGCAGTATGTGAGGAGGTGTTCAGGCCTGTGCATCAGGACCAGATTTCTGCAAGCCCTTGGTTGGCACAACGTAAGTAGGGTTTCAGAAAAATATGCAAAGCTCATCAGCATGAGAAGTTGGTGGTGACGGTGATCCATGACCAGTGGCCATAGGCTGAGTGTTTGACACAACATGTGACAAACCAGCAGCAAAAGGAGGCAAAGTGAACCAAAAATTTAAAAATCCCTAACTGAAAACAAACAAAACCAGGGCACATTGAGGGCAGCGTGCAGCAGACACGACAGGGCATGTGCACAGTGGCTGGAGTCTGTGTGCAGGCTCGAGCTGGCTTCCATTTGCTGCTCCCAGAGCCCAGACAAAGTCTGCCTGAATTTTTCAATTTGAAAATGATTAAGTGTATTATTTGAAGACCTATTACTGAAGTCTATTATTTGTCCTTGAGAGTTAGGCTTTTAAAACATTGTAAGAATTCTACTTATTTTTTTTCAGCAACGACTGTTGTATTGCATATTGTTGCCTTCTGATTAGTTGCTCAGAACACCAGATATAAGCATGAAACATTGGTCAAAATTGTAAAAAATAAAAAATGGGGAGAGAAAAAAAATTAAGCATTAACTATTCCTTTCAACGGAGCAGTAGAAATCAGCAGTACAAATATCCGAGCTATCCTGTGTATATACATATGTGTATCTTTTCCCTTATTCCTTTCTTTTCTCCTTTTCCCCACCCCAGTTGCTCCTTCCCTTTGAACACTTTCTTTCTTTCACAGTGTCTATTGTACCTTTCAGATTTTATTTACTCTTTCAGGTTTTGACACTAAGGATTCAATATGGTACTTGAACAAGCAGGCCTGATTTATTTCACGTATGAGTATGGTCTCTGGTTGCATCCATTTACATATAAAAGCCTTGAGTTTATCTTTTTTATAGTTGAGTAATATGTATAAAAAGACCACATCTTTCTTATCCATTCCTCAGTTGGTGGACATGTGGGTTGCTTCCAAGATTTAGCTATGACAAATTTCACTGCTATAAACATGGGTGCACAGATATCACTGTGGCATGATGTTTTGAACATATGTTTTCACTAGTTTGCTTTTTTCTTGGTGTTTGCCTTGTAAAAGTCTTAGTCATCCTTCAAGTGTAGCTCATACGAAAGTGTTCCTGATGAGACCTTCAGATCCCTTTGCCCACACTTCACTCAGTGCTTCTGCAGTGGAGTAGGTTTACATACATCTAAACCTAGTCTCAAAGTAGCCCCAGGTTGAGGCTATATCTGTAAGTGTTTCTATCCTGGGGCCAGGAAGATAGGGCAGTAGAATAAGTACCTGCCTGGCAAGTGCAGGGTCCTGAGTTCAGTGCCCAGTACTGCAAGAAAGATTTTTTTTTTTCTGTCTTCAAAACCTGGTATGATATTTGTTACCTAGTTGAATCCAAGCATAGCAATGCAATATGTGAAAAGTAGGAACTGCTTTGCTTATCCTTTAATACAAAAAATTCCTAACACCTTGTTGCAAGGTTTCCTTTTGGAATCCGTTGTCTACAAGGCCAGCAAACTGAACATTTACCTAGTCCTCATGACTTGCTGTGCCTGTATTTATGTTTCTCTACCTGCCACTGTGCTGTAGACAAGGACCTTTTTTTAAAAAATGTATTTGGTTGTTGCAGGGTCTCACTACACAGCTTGGACTCGTGGTGACCCTCCTGCTTTCGGCCTCCCCAGTGCTAGGATTACAGGCATGCATCAGTATGGCCTGAACTCTGGCCAGCTCAGTTTACCCTGGGGGCAGGGCTGGTGCAGCATGTGGTGCTGGGAATCAAACCTTGATCCTTGTGCTTGCTTAAGCAGGTGCTTTAGTCCACTGAGCTAGCTAACCAGCCTACCAGGAGCACTTTCGCAGTCTGCTTAAAGCTAGATTTTTCACATTTCTGTCTTTCTTTCTTTCTTTCTTTCTTTCTTTCTTTCTTTCTTTCTTTCTTTCTTTCTTTCTTTCTTTCTTTCTTTCTTGTGTACATGTGTGTGCAAGTAGCCCACAGGAGCACTATCAGAGCACTGTCTGGTATTCCCAAGAGTAAGAAGACTACCATGTAGAAGGCTACCAAGAAGGTGAGCCAGCTTTGACCCAAAGTGCTGTTTGTGGTGAGCTCATGTTCACAAATAAACAAAATACATTAAATAAGGTGTTTGTAGACACCTTATCAATACGTATCAATCAGCTTATGCCCCTGCTCAGACCACACACTATTGCAGCAATCTAACTCCATGTTACCCCTACAAGCACTGAAGTTCAGAATTCATTGAACATGCAGAACCATTTATAAATCACAATTACTATGCATTATCAGCAATTACAGATCTAAATTATATTTATAAAACACAAAATATAAAGAGGTCCTCTCCTGTTGCAACACAACCCATCAATTAAAAGTGGTCTTATGCATGTTTTTGTCCCATAATTGTCCTACGGCAAAGAGAAAATATTTTGAAATATTATATGGAGTTGACAGTCTGAGTGTCACCTTGTCTTGTTTGCTTTGCAGTGCTGGGGCTGGACCCCAGGGCCTCATGCATGCTGGGTAAATCCTCTGCTACTGAGCTACAACCCCTGCCCCGGGCCAGGCATACACATTTTTCATTCATGTAAGTCTGATATACTGTTTAATATGTCTTGACATCTATTTTAAGTACAGTACCAATTAACCAGTTAAATTTGGCGATTTCAATCTTCTAACGGAATAGGGCCGTGATCCCATAGTTTCTGTTCACCACCTTGGTTAAAATAGGAAAACTTCCGCCCTGTAGCAAGTAGAGAGCTTGTGCTGTAAAGACCGTAAAGTGGGACTCGTTTGGATTATGGATTCTCTCAAGGTCTGAGGAAGGTTGTGGACTCTTTTCTAAGAATATGTCAATACAGGAGTCCACACAACAGTACTCAAATATTCTGAAGGATCATGCCTGTCTTAGTTACCTTTCTTGCTAACACACAATACCCAACACCAAAGGTTAAAAGAGGAGAGGTCTATTTTGGCTCACAGTTTGAGGAGGTTTTGATCTATCGTTGGCAGGGTGGCATGGTGGGGGGGCATCGAAGAGCAGACAGGGGGCAGCACCCATCAAGCAGTGAAACTGAAGCCGAAGCAGCAGCCCCAAGCCTCTTTATTTCCACCCATGCTACCCAACCTTTGAGTGGTGCCACCCGCACCAGCAGTGAGGGACCCTTAATCCTAACATCATACCATTAATTCCTCCGCCACACACCTTAGATCTACCCACCTCCAGGAGCCCCACCTATGTCCGCATGGAGTTTTGGGGGGCATGTTGAGATATAAACCATAATAATGATTTCCCTGAAACACATCCACATGTTACTGGGCTCATGTGGGCCCCAGAATAAGAACTCAGAGCTCAAGGCCAAGGCTGAAGCCCTGACTCTAGCTGAGGTGCTCTGTGTTCTAACCGTGACACCGACAGTTATCCTACCACCTGTGCCCTCTCCTTCATGTGCACTACTGCCCACTCTGGCTGAGCCCACTCCATGTCCCAGGCAGTTGCCATCTCCTATTCATTAGGAATTAGCCCATTTCCCTGCCTGGGTGCACCAAAGTGACTCTGGTGCTGCACTTTGAGAGCTGATAAGGTAATGAACATAGATAGCAGAAGTATTGCTGATCTGAATGAGTGCACTCGCCACAAGTGTGGATCCCCGACGGAGGACCAGGGCATGTGGTCTGAGTGCACAGCAGATGTCAGGTGTGACCAAACCCAAGCCCTATAACTACTTGAACCCTAGCCCAAGCCTGTGAGGGCATTTAAAAAAATCAATATTCCAGTGAAAGGTGATGGTAAAGATGCTTGGCTTGTAGGCTGTGGTGAGGATCGAGTGGAAGAGCAGGCGAAATATCTGTCACAGTGCTGCCACACAGAGGTGCTGCTGGCCTTCCGGTCTGCCTGCGCTCACACCCCAGCCAGCTGTGCTGTGTCCTGGGAGCGCAGATGCTGCAGGAAACCCTACAGCGAGGACCTGAACCTCAGCTTTAAAGCTTTATTAGTACATGTTTGTAGTACATGATGTCTACATTCAAGACAGGGAGGTAGTAGCGTACTTATCACACCTTAATTCATTTTATTCCCCTTCCCCTGTCCTCCATCTCTAGATCACCTTCCATCTGCAAAACATCCCTCCCTATTTCCAAGAGTCTAATCCACAACGTGGGAAAAATATTTTGTTAGCTACTACCACAACGAGGACTGATTCCTGGAGTAGAAAAAGAACTCAAAAATAAGTTTCGTATGTGTGTACACATACATATGTGTGTACACATGTATATCTCTCATATGTACATGTATAATTTATAAACAGTACAGCATTTCTGAGGTATGTAAAGAACATTTTTAGACTGAGAACTATCTTCAAGTATAGCATTATTTTTAAAGTTTGGCCTGACACTTTCTGAATATAAGTTTGATCTCTATTTCTAAGTTCAATTTATATTGATACTTGCTTTTAGGGTCTGTCATAGTTGGATAGATAGCTCAGAAAAACATAGTTATCCAAAGTGGAAAGAGGAAGCCTCTACATTGGCTAGTCTGATAAAAATCACAGCATGTACTTTTCATTTCTGTCTACAAACTAGCCCCAACTGTACACAGGTTCACCTATTCAATTTCCACCCTTCCAAGTGTCACTGGGTGCTTTTGAGAATACAATATAAATATAGATAATATAAATATTTAGTATGTGAATATATATCAAATACATTCAAAATTCCTGAAAAGATTTGATTTCAGTTTTGAAAGTTTTAAATATTTCTTCTACATTTAGTCTCCAATTTTTTTAAAGTATATACATCTGAGTTTTTGATAGTTTGTACATTGCTAATAGAAAACATTTTTAAAGGTCATGTAACAATTTTCCTAAGCATCCTTTTTCAAACATGCTTTTTCCATGGAACAAAGTTCTTTTTTAAAGTGATTTTCATAAGCTATTAGTTTAATTTTACTTTGAAGTAAGATCAAATGCATTTTTTCAGAAAAAAAATCTTGTGGGACCACACTACTTTAGCCACTATAATCAGTTAATAGCAACTTAGGGGCATGTGTTCTTTTGTAAAGGAATGATGTATCTTATGTTTAAGAGAGCACTTCTGGACTTTTCACCCAGTAACAGGAAGGCGTCTGCATGGGTCAGATGAGGTTCACAGGAATCTTCCATTTCATTAGGAAGGAATGTAAAATACTACAATGTGATTTCTGCATCTCTTAAGCAACCATGCAGAGCAAGCCAAGAGAGGAGCCAGGGCTCCAGTGTCAAACCCTGTGCACCTCAGGGGCCCACTTATCTGCTAGACACTGGGCAGGACACGTGAATGATGAGGGAGGAGGGAAAGGCATCTAGACCCGTGGATTAATTTTATTCTAGGAAAACAAATGAACTTTATTACAAATTGAGTATATTAACTTCAGCACAAAGAAGTTTGAATATTTTTCTTAGAGTTGTAAATCACCTGAAATAGGGACAGTCTACTTTCGGCCACCAGCATCCTATAGTTGTGGACTCAATGAATAGAATCCGTTAGTCACAGGAAGATAAAGGTAACAGATACAGAAGTTGCACAGATAGGATTAAGATTAATTAGCAATACTGGGTCAGGGCTGTCAGATGGTCATCTTTTATATCCTCATGGCCTACCTTCTGCATCACCTACAATTGTGTTTATTGGTCATGGTTCCCCTAGTACCTGCTCTGTGTTCTCACAGTGTTGGTTTCTCTTGCATCATGTCCAAAGCTCAGAATTGTAATATTGTAATACATATATATATATATATATATATACACACACAATATATATGTATATATAATGTATATATATGTAATATTATATATGATATATATGATATATATATCATATATCTTATTATATATCTATATCTATATCTATATCTATATCTATCTATCTATCTATCTATCTATCTATCTATCTATATATATATCTTAGGTTTGGCTGCTGAAGAGCCGGTGTTCCTTTCATCCTCCAGGTCTCTGAATTCTGCTAATCTTAGCCCTTGACCTTGGTAAAGCAGGTCTGTGTTCTGTATCTGAGGTCACCTGCTCTGTCCTGAGCAAGAAAAATTGGTGGCTGGTGTCTCTGTTTGCCTTTGGATCTCTCTTTCTTGAAGAGGATACAGGAAGAAATATATATGGTAGAGGAGGGTAGGGTAGGGTGGGAAAGTGGGCATTGTGAGTTTGTTAATTACTGACTTGGGCGGGATAAAAGAGATGAAATAGGAATTAAGTAAAAAGTGAATGTTGGTTCCCACCAAGATGGGGTAACAGCCGGTGAATCTACCTTCTAACCAGAAACAGTCACCTGAAAAAATTGCAATTAGTGGTTTTCAAGTCACCAGATATCAGACTATGACAGTTTCCAGGAGAGCAACTACAGCAGCATTTACCCAGGCCCTGAGGGACACTCGAGTCCACCAGCCAGGGCATTAGGTCCTCCAAGTCATGGGGCCTTGGGCAGAGGGCTCAGAATAGTTTAACTCAATGGTAGAAAATAGTTATAGATTAAAAAGTGCTCAGAAGCTGCTGATCAAATTTAATTTTAATTTCGGTGTTTTGAGACAAAGTGTCACTATGCAGTAAATGCTGGTCTTGAACTCTAGGTGATCCTCTTGTCTCATTGTCCCAAGTGCTGGGATGACAGGCATGTGGCACTGTTCTTGGCTGCCTATTAAATTTTAAAAGCTAGACTGTAATGGATCAGATGCTTTCCAAGTAACTTAGCTGCTTCCCAGGTAAAAGCTCAAGAATATTTCTAGGAATCAAAATCTATCTAGCACCCCAAAAGGGAGAATTCATAATTTCTCAGATTCAAGGTTTACCACACATGAAAGATACAGGAAAATAAAATCCACAGCAAGGAGAAAAACCAGTCAACTCAAATGATTGCCAAACTGAGATAGATGTTAGAATTATAAGTCAGGATCATGGATATACTGTAATTATATCTCATGCATTCAAAAAATTAAGCAGATATAGAAGAAATTAGTAAATCTCAATCACATTTCAACAAGTGAAAATAGCAATGTCTGGCACAAAAAAAGTACACTGGATGGATTGAGGATGGATTAGACCTTGCAGGAGGATAGGTTAATGAATTAGAAGATAAACCATAGAAATCATGTAGATTAAATGTGGAGAGAAAAAGGATTAAAACCATAAACAAAATATCAGTGAGATAGCTTAAGGCAAGTTCTTAGTGGCCTTATATGGATGTAATCAGAATCACAGATCTAAGAAACCCTTACATTTCACAAAGACTATGAATATAATTATATACAACTTATAATAATGATTTTCCTCATGCCAGTGACAAACAAAATATTAAACACAGGAGAAAATAGATGACATGCATGATGTATAAAAGGTAAAGAATGTAATATTTGTCATCAGAAAAAGCAAGCAATAAGAGGGTAGAGTGATGATATTAATACAATAAAAAGGAGAAATTTCTTTTTCTGTATTATAAGCAAGGGCTAGAAGGTGTTCAGGGTCTCACTACTAGATCGGACTTGTAGTGCTCTGCCTGTTCACAACCTCCCAAGAGCTTGGATTACAGGTGCACGCCACCATGGTCAGTCTCAATAGCTGTCTCAGAGCACCCTGGGGGTGAGGTTAGCATGGCAGGCCAGGGGCTCAAACCCCTGGCCCCTGAGCCTGCATGCAGGTGCTTTAATTTGATGAGCTATTTGGCTGGCCCAAAAGGAGGAAATTTCACTAACTTAAAACACTTTGCTGAGAAAGAACATGAAAATGAAGTAAAACAATGATGCCTTCAGACATGAGAGAAGCTGAAATAATATTGGTTGTCAGCAGATTGTCCTATACGCTATCAATGTATGATATATGCATGTTTGGGAATGTTAAAGTGAAATCTATTAATGTGTGCAATTAATATATACTAGCAATTTAATAAAAGGGGAATATTAGAAGAAGTGTTCAAGCAAGTAGTCACAATGTAGCAAAGATCATTCAAATTAGTAATTATATAATAACTATAATATATAACATATTTGTTTCATTTAAAATAAATGAAGGGTCGGCATGTAAAATGTATAGTATGTTGTGACTGAAGAGGACTTAACAAAGGTTACTATAATATTTGAAAGCTTATCAGTGTAGTTCACCATAAATAATTTTAAAAGAAAAATATACATCATCAACAAATGCCAAAAATCATATGACAATATTGAACACTAATTACTGATTAAAATACTTCACAAACTAAGAATAAAAAGGAGTGCTTTGAACCTGAAAAGGGCATTTACACAAGATCTTAGGAACAATTTATTCTCAAAATCAGAAGCAAGATAGGTATTTCTAGTACATGTTAGCCACTACAACAAGGCAAGAAAAAAATGGTAAAAGGAATACTCAGCATGATGACATGATAGCAAATACAGAAAAAGTCTAGTGGACACTGTGAAAAAAAGCTACAAACACTAATAAATGAATAAAGATATATATATATATATATATATACACACACACATATATATATTACATAATGAAATACATACAAAATGAAAATGAAATAATTAATTCTGTATACTAGCAACAAGCAATTGCATATTAAAATTTAAATGCCACAAAACCATCAAATATCTAGGTGAGGTTGTGAGGAAAAAGGAGGTCTTCTTCACAGTTGGTGGTGGCATAAATTTTTACATCCACTATGGAAATCAGCGTGGATTTCAAAACCTAAAGCTCAAGGTTCCACTTGAACCAGCTATTTCATTTTCCTGCAAGAGTTAAAGTCATCCTACCACAGTGATGTATGCACACCCGTGTTTAGAGCAGCACAATTCATAACAGCTAGATCTTGGAAACAGACTCCATGCCCATTAATAGATGAATGGTCAAAGAAAATGTGGTGTTTGTAGAGAATGGAGTACCACTCTGCCATGAAGAAAGATAAACTTGAGGCATTTTTAGGTAATTGGATGCATCTCAAGACCATGATCATAAGTGAAATAAATCAGCCACATAGTTTTAAATATTGAATTGTTTCTCTTCTGTAGAAACTCAAGGTATAAATAAGAAGCAAAAATGAAGCATAGCTATTAGGATCTACACAGAGCTCATTCAAATAGGAAGAAGAATAAGAGGGGGGAAGGGAAAGTAAAGAAGGGAAAGGGATTTTATAAAGCAGTGAACTGAAGGAAAAAGTGTGAATAGATTTTTTAAATGTGGAGAAGAGGAAGAGTTAAAGGAAGGAAAAGATGCTATATATTCAGCTACAAACTTACCACGATGAATGAGACCATTATGCATGGCAAGTACGTAATAATAAAACACATTTAGGTTGAAATGAGTCAATAATGTGCAAGTCCTGAAACTGCAAAACTAAACAACATCAACAACTCTGCTAGAGAAATGAAAGAACTTTATAAATGCATAGATGTACCACATGCATGAACCAGAAAATGCAGCGCTTTTATTTTAATATGATAATCCTTTCTAAATCGCTCTACATTTACAGTTTCATTACAGCATCAACTGAAATCCAGCATCATTTTCCAGTGAAACTTACGATGTCATTCTGAGAGTCGTGTGCGAAAAGAACTAAGTTGGAAATCAATATTACCTGGTGTCAGATTTTCTTGCAGAGCTACAGTCAGGAGAATAGTCTGGTACTGACATAAGGACAGCACACAGGTATGATGTGTAGGGTGGAGCGTCAACCTGGCTGCTGCTGGGTGAGATACTGGAGTCTGTGTCTGGTCTTGGGCCCTTTCTCTAGTGCTGTTTCCCTGCTCTGCTTTCTGGTTATCATAAACTAAGCAGTTTTGCTCCACCAGACCCTCTGCCATGATGTTTCCGCCTTGGAGCAGCTGACCGTGGGCTCAGTCCCCTCAATCTGTGAGCCAATAAAGCCTCTCCTTTAAATTGTGAGACAGTGTCTCAGCAGCAAGAAAGCCACAGCAGAGAAGCAGCGCAGAACTGGGAGCCCAGAGCCAACTGCACAACTGATTTTTCTTTTTTGTGTGTTTAGTACAAAGTCCACAGGGTCTTGCTACACAGATTGGACTCCTAGTGATCCTCCTGTTTTCAGCCTCCCAAGCACTGGGATTGCAGGTACATGCCACCATGCCCAGTTTCAGTCACTGTCTCAGCATGCCCTGGGGGCGGGGCTCGCACAGCAAGCCCAAGACTGAACCTCAGTCCCTGCACCTGCCTAAGGAGGTGCTTTGGTCCACTGAGCTATCTGGTTGGCTCACACGACTGATTTTTGACAAAAGTGAATATAAAAATGAATATGGAAAGGAATTTCCTTTCAACAAATACATCTGGAAAACCATAAGACAAAAATAATAAACTTTGATTAATATTTTGTATGGCATATAAATGAACTCAGAATGGATCCTAAGTATAACCATAAAATGTTGCATTAATATTGCTAGAAAGAAAACATAGAAGAACTTTTTGATCAGGAATTGGCAAATGCGTTTTTCCTAAAATATAATACCAGTTCCACAATCCATGAGATAACATATCGCAAATGTCAAAAGACAGACCTGAGAGTGTAAAAAGAAGAGCCGCAATTTGGGAGAAAAGGATCCCTCAGTCACACAGAGGACCAGATCTCTAGAATACATAAAGAGCTCTCACAAGTCAAGATTCTTTGCTAGATAAGGTATGTAGATGGTAAATGAACACAGGCCAGGTCTCCTAGTATCACTGTGGAAGCAGCACATTAAAACGCAGCACGACGTCTATCACACAATGTTAAAGTACTATTGATATAAAGACTGCTCAGACAGAGTCTGGGTGAAGATGTAGACGAACCGGGGTGCTGACACACTGCAGAGGGAAATTCAAGTGGATCAACTGGGAATACAATTTCGTAGTCTGTTACTAGCTAGGTATCCTACCCAAGTAAACAACAGCATCGGTCCTTACAAAGAATTGCTCGTTCACAGCAGCTTGTCTTCAGATAACCAAAAACTGGAACCAACTTGAACACCCCATTATCACCAGAGTTGCTAAGCAGATGGGATAACAAGCACACAAAGGGATGTTATTTGATGATAAATATTAACGCACTATTAATGCACCCAACATGGATGAATCTCAAAATACTTATGTTGAGTGAAAGAACACCCACTGTGTAACACAGTTTATATGAAATCATAAAAACTACCAACATGTGTGTATACTGACAGGAACTTGTCAGTGGCTATGTGACTGGAAATAGGAAAATCCTAGGGCAGGTGCTAGGGCATGGATAGATGGCAAAACGTAGACACTTCAATGGGGAGATTTTGCTGTGTTGATGGTAGGTTAGCAGAGCTACTAGGACAAGAGTCCAACTTCTCTGGAGTCTGTAGTGAGTCTTTTAGCATCAAAGTCCTAAAAAGAACAAATGTTAAAACTGAGATCCCAGCATTCCAGCCATGGCCCAGCATCCTGGTGTTGCCAACACTTCCAGCCTGTGAAAGGTCAAGTAAATTTCAATACCAAGAGGCAGAGCATTTGGTGCCATAATTTGAAATAAAGGGCATAGCATCTTGAATAGAGGACAGGGAGCACTCTGACATGGAAGTTATGTTTTTGTTTCAATAAAGGAAAGAGTTCCAACCTGGAGCTTCTGTACATTGGTTACAGTGGTGGTCAAGGGCACCTAAGGGCAGTGAAAACCAGTTTTCTGTCTTCACTGTTGGGCTGTTTCTCTGAATTCTCTTTTTCCTTGGGTCCTGGAGGGAAGGCTTATGTGAAGCTGGTCATGGAGCCAATGCTGGTCCTACTGTGGCTTGGGGTAACCAAAGCTAGCAGACTCTTCTAGGAGCACTGCACAGAGGACCTGGCTCTGCGCCTTCCTGCTCCTGGGAGGGCAGGCTGAGCACAGATGCCCTGGTTTGGTTTTTTGGGTCTCTTTGATCTTGAGTCCTGAGTCTGAGCCTGCTGACTTTTTCCAGCTAAGGAAAGTCAGGGTGAAGACTGCCACTAAGGAGTGGCCCCTTGTGGTGGATTAACAAATGGCCAAGTTGGAACACACAACTGAACAGAGTCAGCATGGTGCTCATTGCAGACGACAACCTGAGTGTGTTACCAGCAGCGTAGAAGAAGAACTGGAGGAGACAGTGGCACACTGTTGCTGGAGAAACTTGCTGTGCTGGTGTTCCAGGTACTCATCTATGCTGATATTTGGAGGAGCTCAGGTCCTCACTGTCTCTGGTGCTACCTTCTATTTTCTTCAGGGAAGTCTGGTCCTTACCTTGAGTGTCACTTCCTGGCACCAGTGTAGATACCTCAGCCTGCTGGTGCAGATCCTTCATCTCACAGGTGCAGAATTTCTAGCTTCCACCACTGACCTTTAAGCCTTTCCAGTGCAGATCCTTGATAAAAACTTGCATGTGACATTGTCATGGACTTTAGGCTTCCAGCTGGACTCATGGAGGATGTTGCCATAGGATCCAGGCTCCGAGCAGGATTCTTTGGTTTCTAGTGTATGGACAGATCTCTTGCACTCCTCTGCACTTGATGTTTTGGGTTAATTTTATAGAATAAATCCTATTGTTGTGTGTCCTATATTCAATCTATACAAATCTGTCCTTGAAAGCTATGACTATTACACCCTTCATGGCTGATTGAGGTAGAGGTAGATTCTGTAGGCACAGAGCACATCTGAGTCTGCCTCGAGACCTCACAGGGCTACCACTTGCAGCCACTCTTTGGTGTCATTTAAGACAAGGTAGAATGGGAATGGAAACATAATAGGGTTACAGAGTTGTGAGCAAGTGAGAAAGCATGGATCAGGGCTTGGATTACAGTCCCTTATACTCTGTGCCTAGCCTGGGATGGCCCTGGCCCTCTCAAGTCCAAGCACCGTCTTTGTAGCTGCATGATGTGTTCTCACCTGCCTGCTGATTTTTTTTTTTTATCTTTTTGAGGCAGGGTCTCACTATGCAGTCCAGTCTGGCCGTGAGCTCACTTTGTAGCCCAGGCTGGTCTCCAACTTGCAATGATCTTCCTGCCTCGGCCTCCCAAGGGCTGGGCTCACAGGTGTGCGCCACCATGACTGGCCTGCCTGCTGATCTTTAATAAGGCCGCCCCTGCCTAAGCCACAGACAACACTTCCAGCAGGAAGACCCGTAGAGTGGTCAGAGAATTTTAAAACTGGAAAAGCTTTCCTCTTCTGAGACCAGAGGTGGGTGTGGGAACTTTTGGGGTGGCACTGCAGAACTTGACACCCAATTTTTCTCCTTAGGCTCCTGGAAGCCGATGCTGCCCATCTGTGGTCATGCCCTGTGCCTCACCCTGGCCTGAGGCCACCAGCTAAACTCTCAGTTACCTTTTCTCCCTTTTCTTGAGGTACTGGATTGTTTTATGATATTTTCATACATAGAACCAAGCTTCTTTCCCATTGTACTTCCAAGTCTGTTGGAGTGGGGTGATGGAATGTATTTTAATATGGGCAAGATATACTTATGTTTTATAACATAGCATTCAGAAAATGCTTTATGTTATGCAAAATCAATACATTATACAAATAATACATATAAAATATATTTTAAAATAGCAGTACTCATGATGAAGAATTCAGTAACTTTTCAGGAATTTTCAGTATTTCATAATTCCTTAAATTTCTAGGATTTTGAACATTATAAAGGCTAAGTATTGAAAAAATATGTTTACAAGTAAGAATTATAATGTTGCCCAATTCCTTTCTGGCTTTATAAAGCTGATAAAGAGAGAAAATAAGACAGACTAACCTTGGACTACCTCAGGCCCAACATTCTGGAAAACCTTCTCACCTTCTTGACAAGAGCACATTTTAAACTGGGGGTTATCTACTTACATTTTAAAATAAAAATGTGAGGTTTTCATGATGAAACCTTAATGTGATATATTGACAGGAGAAAGTAAAACATTAGAACTTTTGAAAAAGTCTTACAATTAATATCTTTCAAATGATATTGGAAATTATTGTAAAATATGCAGAGTAAAAATAGCTGTCATAATGGGATCCAAAACTGGAAGAAGGATCTTTATATCCAAAACTCACGTCTTGCCTGCCTTGTGAGTGGCGATGGAAATGCGCCTGTCAGTGGTCACTACGGGCTGCCTTTGGGTTCAGAGCCTCTTCCTGTACCCCTCCCCCACCCAGCAGAGTGAAGGTGCCAGGCCCAGAAGGGCGGCTGTCAGCCTCGGGTGGCCCAGTGTGGGCTGCGCCTGAAACTCAGAGCAGGGCTGGCCACTTTCCATCTGGAGACAAGCGGAAAGGTACATTATGGCAGTACTAGAATAAAGTTCAACAGTGCCAGTCATTCTGTCCCCCCAGTCCTTTCCATTGTATCCTCTAAGATGCATTGAAAAATAATTTAAGTGCAGTACAGTATGTATGTTGTAACTGCATTAATTTTATTTTATTATTTATTTATTTGTATTTTTAGGGAAGGGTCTACAGAGTGCTCCGGGTCTCACTATTAGATCAGACTCATAGTGATCCTCCTGTTCACAGCCTCCCAAATGCTGGGATTACAGGTGAGTGCCACCATGCCCAGTCTCAATTGCCATCTCAGTGCACCCCGAGGGCTGGGCTGCCATGGCTGTCCCGGGGATGAACCCCCCCCTTGTGCCTGCTTGCAGGTGCTTTAATCTGCTGAGCTATTTGGCTGGCCCTCTTGTCGCTGAATTTATAACAAACAAAATTATATTTACAAACTTGAACTTTTTTGTTTTTCAAAGCACATCCTATATGTTATGCTGCTTTGAAAACTTGAAGATTCAATTCTTGTCAGCACCATACTAGTACATGTTACCAGGCATCTCTGGAGTATCCATAGCCCACAGGGCATGTGAAATTGTTGGTCCACATCTTTGACTGTTTGCTTGGCTATGTGTTTACAAAACTTTATGGTCTAATTTTATCTTTACAACACTAGATTCAACACAAGAGTTAAAAGTTGCATATCCAAGTCTGCTTATCAATTAGCTTCCAGATAGAAAGGCAATCTAGCTCTCTCACTTTCGAACTTTTTGTTTTAAAGCACTTACATGTTTTCTTTTTTGCTATGATTTTATTTAATTTTATGAGCCCATGTTTGTAGCACACAGCGATCCCATTCACTGGGGAGTTGGTGTGTGTGCACAGAACACAGCTTCCTTCTTTCCACACCCCTTCCCCTACCACCTTCCCACCCTCCCTCCATCTTCTCCTTCTGTTCTAAGTTTGCTAAAGAGTTTTTCATAAAAGTTCTGCAAACACAGGAGGACGGCATGTGAAAACTAAACTCATCCACCCCCAAGTCAGGCCCTTTCTTGTGGGTCAGCTCTGTAATACAGAGGAATCTCTTCCCACCTCAAACCTGCTCCAAGTCAGCCCTCCAGACTTTCCTAGATTCTATGAAACCCAGACATGGTAGCCGGCAACCAGACAGAGCAGCCTTCGCCGTGGGTGTCCAGGTGAGTGCAGGGAGGGCCTGGGCAGCCCTACGTTTCATTTGCTGTGAGAGCAGAGCCCGCACTGCTCCCAGGGTAAGCCGCCTGTGAGTCAGTTTCCAACGTCCGTGCTGTGCTTTTGCCACCGAAGCTACCCTAGCCCAGGACACCATCGCTTCCAGCCAAAATCAGCTGAGAGTCCTGACCTTCATCATGTGACCCCCAGCTTCCCTTCCTCGGTTAGCTTTCCATAATTCAAGCACAAATGTATTAAAATTATGATCTCTCCACCAACATCCGGCATGCTGGATATAGCTTTTGTTCCTGGTTTTCTCTTTGACGACTCAGATGTTCTTTTCAATTTTATTATCACCTTTGCAAAGCAAAACCAGACAAGGATGTCTGATCAGTTTGTGCCAACCAGGTGTGTGAATAAAAAAATCCTAGACTAAGCAATAGTATGAGAGACCCCAAATGGTGAAACATGCCAGTAATCCCAGCACTCAGGAGGCTGAGGCAAGAAGATCACAAGTTGGATTCCCGCCTGAACAACTTAGAGAGGCCCTGTTGCCAAATATATATATATATATATATATATATATATATATATATATATATATATATATATATATATATATATATATCAAAGGTCAGGTATTGTGGCTTAGTGCCAGGGTGTGGTGTCAATCACTTGTGAAAATGTGGATACTCCCAGGGCTGCTTAACATCATAAATAACAAGGAATGGACAAAACACATAGAAAGTGGTGGAAGGAAGCACACCCCTATCCCACAGAGCCCATCAATCACGGCGGACAGCTGGGCTTCCAATCACCAAGTGATGCTGTACCTTCCAGTCCTGCTACCCCACATTCCTGGGCCCCCATCCTGGCTGCCTCAGAGGCTCCTCACACAGGGCAATGCACAGCCTGGGGGAGGGAGGCTTTCCCACCCTTGATGCGACCTCCTACTGCCTGGGTCATTCTATGTCCTGCTCTGTACCTAGTATATCTTAGGGTCCAGCCTGAGGGCCACTTAGTGTTTCTCAGATATTGCTGTCCTTTCTGGGCGCCACTGAATCTGTTTCTCCACTGGCCACGCTGACATCTTTTCTAGGATAAGGTGACTCTCTTCCTTCACTTAGCATGCAGTCCATGAATGTCTCCCATATTTAATAAGCAGCCAGCTATACACCTGTTCTCTCCTTGAGGCGCTGTGCCAGTGCTTTGTCATAGAGAGATTTCTGCACGAAGGACATTTCTCCATGCACACTGTCTTCCCTGCCAGCACACGGCCAGGGAAGGGCTCTCACTCCTCCTGGCCCACCTGCATCTCTCGGTTTCTGGGGTGCTTCTTTCCTGTCTGCTGTCTAGCTGCAGGTACAGCTCTTGCCCAGGACTGAACAGTGTAATGTTCCCAGCTTGGAATGACCACATTCATCATGGGGAGTCGGTGCACGGATGCAACACATTTTAATCCTTCTTTACTTCTCCTTGCCTTTCTCCCCTCCCCTCCGTGTCTTGTTCTCCTCACAAAAGCTCTTTCTCCCTGTCCCCTATCACCTACTTTATATTTTGCCCTTACATTATTTATGCTTCTCACATAGGGGAAATCATATGGCATGTAATCTGACTTATCTTACATAATATGATCTCAACGCGCATCCACTGTCCTGCAAATGAGTCAAGTTTGTCCTTCCTAATTGCAGAGTAGTACTCTTGTGTATAAATACATTTTCTTCATCCTCACCTCTGTTTAAAGACATGTAAGCTACTTCCAAGGTTTAGCTGTTATGAATTATGCTGCTGTAGACACGAGTGTGCGTGGGTCACTGTAATATGACATCTTTACGTCTTTGGGGAACATACTTAGGCAGGAAATAGTTGGGTCAAATGGAATTTCTAGTTTCATTTTTTGAGGGATTTCCATACTGATTTCCAAAGTGGTTGTACTAGTTCACGTTTCCACCCCCAGTATATAAGGGCTCCTTTTACACCTGAAGCCTTACCAGCACTGGTCATTATTTGATTTCTGGATGGTGTCCACTCTTGCTGTGGTAAGATGGAATCTCAGTGTTGTTTTAATTTGCATTTCTCTAGTGACCAGCAAGGTTGAGCATTTCTGCATGTGTTTACTGTCATTTGGTACTTCTGAGAAGTGTTCAGGTTTTGCACTTTGGGGTTCTAATTGTTCTTTTTTTTTTTTTTTTTTTTTCTTCAGTTTTTTATATATTCTCAAATCCTCTTCCCTAGAACACTTTCTGATTTCCACTTTGGCTCAACTCTGCAGTGCTGCCAGGCTCAACTCAGATTCTGTCTTTCCTGTCTTGACTTGTTTTATCTGATTGTATTTGGTACCATTGTATTGAATACTATCTTAACGTACATGGCTCTCAAAGGCATACTCCTGAGGTATTCACCTCTGAATTTCAGACTCATGGATTCAGTCTCCACTGAGACCAAACTTTTGCATCCCACAGTGGAACTGTGGCTCACCCACTACCCCAAGCCACTGGTCCTCTGGGAAAGCCAGCATGGTGTTGGGCCACTAGAGTCCTCCGAGGAAGGGCTACAGGATGGTGCCCAGTGGTGAGGGCTGCCCACTGCTACCACCTGGCAGCGTTTCTGTCCCAGCGTGGCCTAATGTAGAATGCTGTGTCCCAAGAAGCACCTTATCTACTGTTCTTTTCCATTTGTTTGAGCTAGGAAAGCTTGTGTGGGGCCATAAGATTTATAATATATTCTATGCCATTGTTTTAAAACTAGCTGGAATAATTTTCATGATGTTAACTATGAAGTTAAAACTCACACTTCACATACTGGTAAGAAGGTATTTCAGTAGGTTATCAAACCTAACTTTAATGTAGGTTTTGTGCTCATTTATAAAAGGCAAGAAAGAAAATGGAAAGAGAATTAACATTTCTTGACATCTTCTGCTGGTCAAGATGTGTACTCTCTGCCCTACATATAGGTCCCTTTTATTCATTTTTATTAATTTGAAATTCTTTTTTAATTTTTAAAAAGAGAATAAAACAGTAAAAAAAAGATTAGAAATGATATAGAATTTCACTAAACAAAATTTCAGAAATTCAACAATGGTTGTTAGGTTGCATATTGTTATTTTCAAATTACCAGATATAGTTTATAGCAGCACACTTTGTGATAGCCAAATCTTGGAAACAACCAAGATGCCCATCACATGAGGAATGGTTGAAAAAGATGTGGTATTTTTATAAAATGGAGTATTAGTCAGCCATAAGGAATGATAAACTTGAAGCCTTAATATTTAAGCGCGTGCAACTTGAAGATATACTTATAAGCAAAATAAACCAGACCCACGTGTGCAAATATCGTATAGTCTCCCTAGTATAACTCAAAAGAAGAGTTGCAAATAGAAAGGCGTAACACAATTACAAGGAAAGCGAGAACTCGAGGATTGGACAATGAGGAGAGGGCAAGGAGAAACGCTGAGAAACATGACAGAGGCAAGACCATTCATTTATACCCACTAGATGGGTAAGACAATGATCCTGAGAAACATCAGGAGATGTTAAGTGGCAGGGTTCTCACTCTGACTAACTATATGTGCTGATACCTGTGAACCAAGCAACTGCTCTAAATTTAACAAAGTGTGATAGAAGGGTCACGCTTCAAATGCCTGTCATTCTGGTCTTCTAAATATGTACTTCTTGTCATGACATACCAGCTATTACTATACAGCCTTTTTAAAGGGTAGTAAATGAAAAATAAGACAAAAAAATGTCACAAGACAGTCATGCTACAATGTCACTATGCTGTATATGGATGGATTTTTAAATATCTATGTAAATATATGTAAGTGTTCAATCCTATTTAAAATTTTTTTTTTCTTCTTCATATTCTGTATGGACTTAGAGTTTAGTATCTCAATATTTGATGGAAAATACATGTTCCATGTTATGTCTATGATGTCTGATATTTAGACAAATAGTGTGGGTAAATCGGACTGAATATGTGGCAGGGTAATAATAAGCTTCTCTTCTGGAGGGTTAACAACCTAAGTTTGCAGATCAAAAATTGGAGACAAAGAAAGGCTGCAAGGTCAGCCAACATTTTGGTCCTAGCCTTTCAAGGTCAGTGAAGACTCAGGACATAGGAGAATTTGTACTGTAACATCATGTAACTCAGTAGTGCCCCAAATTTTCTGATCAAGGAGATTTTGGGGCCACAGAGGAATGAAATTGATGATGTACAGTGTGCCTAAGGAGAGTCACATGAAGAGAAAACTTTCTCTCAGGCTTTCACAGAGAGCAAAATTGGTCAAGAATGACCGTGACTCATCCACATGGCTGACACTGACAAGGGATCTACAAAGTGTGGTACAGGGTCACAGGATAAACCCTGAGGGGACCTGATTGACCTTATCTGATACAGAAGTTATATTTCTTGTTATACAGGTCTTGTTTTAACTCAGTCTTAACCATCCAGCAGAAAAGTATAAAAATGGAGGTATATAAAGTAAAGTTATATTAATATACTGAGCTGTGAATGGCTCAAGTAAACAACTGTGGATAATCTACTTCTATTGTGGACTGCTGATCTGTGTTGGATTGTTTTATTTATTTAAAAAAAATATATACATATTAGCTATCCATGTTTTGAAAATTTGTAACATATGTATTATTGTAGTTACCCTGTTTATGTCATTTTCTCTATGTTTTTGCTTCTATTTTTCACTCTTCAAGTTAAAATACAAATAAATAAAACAAACATACACACAAAAAACAAATTACCAGATACAAGCATAAAGGTGTACTGTTCTAGCTCCATCTCAGAGATGGGAAGAAAATTCTATATGTTTGTCATCTGGGCAAAAAAATCTTAATTTACTTTGACAATACTGAAATTATTTAAAGAAGATATTCATTAGATAATACAGAGTTTCTTGGATACCTGACGGTGTTGAAAATCTAATTCTGTGGAAATTAACTGTGCTCCTAGTTAAATCATCATAATATTTGTACAAAATTTAAACCCATCACCCACCCTGGATAATCTGAAATTCCTATGGACTGTCCATATAGCAATTATTAGGCCAAACCATCTAATTCAATAAACTCAACTCGATCAGAATAAGTCTCAGAACACCCACCTTGGCCTGCTACTTTTACACAGATAGTGATCATATGCATGATGTTGGTAGTGATCACTTTGTTCCTCACTCTAGTGTAGAAGTGTGAGCATTAACAAACTTATACTTCTGAGCATTTACTAGTCATTATGAACTATGTGAGGTAGGGCAATTTAATGGCTATTAACTCATCTATAATATGGAGTAATATATTTATAGTATTATATATATGTATATATATATATTTATATTTATATAAAATGAGTGTAAGAAACATAGGCAGTAGAAAAGATTTCGAGATCTGTGTTCCCATCCCTCTGCACAAACGGTCTGTTGGAGACCCAAGAGATATAGATGTCTCATATACCTTCCCAAGCACATTTGGACATAAAAATATATAAATATATTTAGACATGTCTATATGTATGTTAGATTTTTCACACATCTAAGTACATAAAAATAAATAGTATGATTATTTTATCCAGAACTGGGGATTGAACTCAGGCCCTTGCATTTGCCAGGGAAGCGCTTATTCCACTGAGCCATGTCCCTGGCCCAGTATGATTATTTTATGCACCTGAAATCATACTGAAGAAGTTTGAAATGAGTTCCTCATTCATGGATCGTGGATCTCAGAACTGTTAGCTTCAGTGGCTTTCATGTGTCTGTGTCGTTGTTCCATTGGAAATGCATCGAACCCACCAGATAGATGGCTAACCGTTTGCCATCCTTTCCCACGGAACTTAAGGCTTTCCATGGTTTTATGACTACAAACACAGCACAAGCAGCATCCTTCTCTGCACCCTTGAGCACTTTTTTGAAGCTGTGCCTGCAGGACCAATTCTGCCCTTGCAACTGCTGGGCCCCAAGGGTGGCCTTGCTGGCCCTCCGCTCAGCAGGCTGCAACTGCGCAAACTCCCACAAGCCCAAACTACGGGTGGGTGTGATGATACTTAAGTCACCTGTGGTGACTATGTATGATGACTAACATTACAGAAATCATCTGTAAACCTCATGCCAACCCCAAGAGGGCCCAAGTCACTGTCCAGTAATGTGCTGAGGTCACACGCAGGTGTGTGTGAGTCTGAATCAGAGCCATGCACCCCTGCCTCCAAAGCATTTGTCCTCTCAGCTGCAAAGGGCTGCCTTCCTTAAGTGGAAATGAAAATCATATTTATAAATTGTAATTTATAAATTCCTCCTGGGTAAAAAAAAAAAAAACGAACATGTTTTGAAATCCTTCCATGATTAGGCAGGAAATCACAACTGACAACCTCTTTAGGTTTATTTTTAACTGTTTATGTGCCCAGCACAGCTCAGAATACAAATCAGTTCCTCTTTCCCTGCATTTCAGCTGCACTCGAAACAATAGCAGCTTGTCAGTAGATGGAGCCTGCCGACCTACTTGCCAACCTTTTGTATAGCAAATAGAGATTTCTCAGTATGAAAAATCTCCTACTAACTTGTTTAGAAACTGTCTCATTGCTATTTCTTTCTCAGTAAAATTAATTAAAAAATCAATATGAAAAATCAGTGATTTGATTCATTTCATAGTTAAGCAACACACTTGGAGAAATGATGAGGAGAGTCTGATACTGGTAAAAACACAAATGACTGACAAGGTGCTAAACAGGCTCCAACATCGACTCATGGCCTTAGCTCTTTGGAGGTGCAGTTTTACTTTGTCTGGCAGGGACTCACCCTCCAGCTTTGATTTCTGAAAGCAATTCATTGGGATGTAGTTAAATAATTTGTATCACCCTTTCCTTGTGCATTTTTTTTACGGTGCTGAAATCAGAACTATGGCTATCAGTATACATGAAACAGAATTCTCTGTGAGGGACTGTTGTTGAGATGTGGTGGTACGCAGGAAAATTCCCCGTGCACGTCAAGCGCCGCCAGCTTGCTGAATGCCTGCAAGGTGACACCTGACGGTGGCAGCCAGCTCCCTGTCTAGATATCATGCTGTGGAGATCCCCCTCAGGCGGCAGCTGGGCGGCGGGTTGGCCTGACAGCCTGACAGTGCCTGTGGCTGTCAGGGTGCAGGCTGTGCGGAGCCCAGGGAATCCACTTGAAGTGACTTTCCCTGACACACCTTTGATCCTCGCTCCCTGCATGCAGTCCTGACGGAGGAAGTTGGCATCTGGCAGATACCTCCTGGGGTCTTACGGTCTGCACTCTTAGGGGGCAACCAGAGCCTCCTGCCAGATAGGAGTCAGGCTTCATGGAGTATCATCGCTGGATGACACACAAACATGACCCAGGGCCACCGCCGCCCGTGCATCTGTCAGAGAAATTGCTCCAGTCCTGCCAAGCGTAGGGGATGGCAAAAGAGCTTCTCAAGTGGGTAGAGTTAGCTCACATGTGAGGTTGTGGAGGTCCTACCCTTATTCTGTCTCTGCTGCCAGAGCAGATATAGGATCTGCTGCTTTTTATCTAGTGGTATCCAAAGTAGGAAGTCAGACAGGGAAAATTCTAGCAGCCAAGAACTCGAGCATGAGATAAAAGTGCCATGCCATGGAAGAGTGGGAGAGAGACCATCGGTTCCTCTGTACCTTCCCCCACCCATTTCTGGTTTGTCTGCTCATCTACCATTTACTAATCCATAAACATCTGCAGGAGGAATGAGTCACTACCTAAAGTATCCAAGCCGTTTTGAGGAAAAGCAGTAAAAACAGATACAAACCAAGACGCCTGGTGGAAGGACCCAGTCACTGGGTTTCTTTTTCTTTTCTTTCTTTTTTTTTTTTTTTTTTTTTTTGTCTTTTTGAGACAGGGTCTCACTGTGCAGTTCAGGCTGGCCTTAAGCTCACTTTGTAGCTCAGGCTGGTCTCGAACTCAGAACAATCCTCCTGCCTCAGCCTCCTTAGTGCTGCGACACCACGCCCGGCTTGGGTTTCTATTTATCTGCCACAGCAGCTCCTCTCCTCTCACACTTAGCTCAAGGTGCAATCAGAGGGTGTGGCCAACATTTAAATTAAAAGACACATTATTACAGTAAAGATACTGTGCGGCTGAGACCCATCTAAATCTTCCTTCTCGCTTTGAGCGTTCTCATCCCATCGTCCTTGCCACTTCCTGCAGCAGCTCTGGAGTCCTCTTTCCTGAGGGTCTTTAGCTGCTCTGTCCTGGCTGCCTCAATGTCCTGAATGGATTCACGATGTTTCCCTGTCCTGGTCGTTGTGATTGGGGAGGAGCCAGAAGTCCATTGGTGACTTGGGTAGATGAGAAGGCAGCGTTGTGCTTTTTGGAGCTGCCTTTCTAGCAGCTGGCACATGACAGCAACAGTCACTGCATTTTTGACCCCACCTCCTAAAGACATTCAGGAGAGAGGACTTCAGAGGTGCTTCAGACAGTGGCAAGGGCATGAGCTAAGTGCTCCAGAAGCACGAAGGAGGATTCATGAGGCAGACTCATGGCAAGGTGTCTTTTATTGTAAACTGCCTCCTTAAGTTGAAATGTTCCTGTGGTTTTCAGCTATGCCTCTTATATATCTTTTTTTTTGGCAGAACCGGGGATTGAACTCAGGCCCTTGCGCTTCTTGCCATCAGCTATGCCTCTTAGCTCTTGTAGGATTGCCACTGCCTCCCAGGCCACCAGGTTGCTAGCAGGTCCCTGGTCTCTGAGTCTCTCTTAACTCTGTCCTGCTGTGGGATCACCTCATCCACTCCCAGCGGCAGGGGTCTGCCCTGAGGTGTCAGAAGCGGCTGAGCGCACATCTCATCTTGGATTTGCAGCCCCAAATCACAAGTTCAGAGCATTTTACTTTCGAGTTGCCTCCTCAGGTATTTTGCTATAGCAACAGGAAATGTACTCAGACAATGTGAAATCAAAAGCAATTAAACTCAGCAGTGGGGAGTAGAAAAGTGGCTCCTGGAGGTGAGGGATGGGGACAGGTTTGAGGACTGACGGAGACGTTCCTCTAGTGCACAAAGCCCAGGATAAATTTCATTTGAATTCTGTTAGGCTAATTGCATGTTGCAGCGCTTACTGCAAACGATGGAGCACCACACATCTGAACTTTGCTAAGAGCAAATTTCTGATGTTCCCACCACAGACAAAAAAATTGGTGGTGAGGGTGGTGCTCATTTGATTTTTCATTCTGTTGTATCAAAAACCAAGGCACTGTTTTGTGCCTGAGAAATGTATAAGGCTGGAATTTGTCAATAGAAAAGTAATGACAATTTTAAAAAGCATCATAAGATGGAAGGCCTGGAACTTGCCTTGGTGGGTTCATGCTGAGCACAGGATTAGCCCCTCCCTCCTGCTCATTTTAATGAAGCAAAGGCTGGAAAGGGGCTGAGTAGGCTACAGAACCATGTGATACAGTGGGACCCTGGCCAGCACCATGAAAAAGTGAAGGCTCAGCCTGACCTGGTCCTCCTGGGTCCTACAGATCCCAGCCTGCTGGAGTGTCCTTGCCTTAGGCGTGCAGGAGGTGGGAAGTCTCTGTAGCCGCGGGGGTCCTTCTCTGTGTCTCTGAGCCATGTCTCATGTCCTGAATGCACAGGGTTTGATGGGGCAACCCCTGAGCCTGACTGAGGCACCCATGACTTGGAGAAGAGACACAGTAGAATGCCTGGCACCCTGAAGAGGGAGCTCTGTGGAAGCCTGGCTCTGACTCCCTCCCAGGAGGGATTTAAGGAAAGAGAAGAACCATGGGTTTTAGGAGCATGGATGAACCCTGGACCCAAGAGGGAGCCCCTGCCCTGGGGTCAGGTGTGGGCTCCACCTTGGTAACCACAATGTGACCGGGAGCCTGTGGTGCTCCAGTAGCAGGCCTCGGCCCCCCACATTGCGCTGGTGATGTAGACTACAGTACGGGCAGGTCGAGGGGCCCTTGGGCAATAGTCACCACTTGGAAATACTTCCCGTAGGGAGAATTTTGGTTTCTTTACTGGCTTCTCTCTTGCACAAGGCCCTGTGAACTGGAGGGGCACAGGAAGCTAGACGCAGGCTCCCAGGTCCACCCCTGTGTTAGGTGAAATAAATTGCCTCTTAAAGCCTCTTCCATGAGTGCGAAATGGTAGCTTTCCCCACGTGTCAGGCAGAAGTCACCTGTATGAAGCGCAAGGGCACATCACTCTGTAGTGGGCCCTCACCATCCTGCTCCCAGCAGACTGGAATTACACAGGGAGTGGGGGAGGACGGCATCATCCATTCATGTCACTGCTTTCTAGATCACTGCAGTTAAACCTCAGAGTGTTAGATAAGCTCATCATTCTTACTGCTTCTGGCCCACTGCCCTGAAGGCCATAGAAGATGACCGAGGCTCTCTTGAGGCTCTCCTGCAGCCTAGGACAATAGAGACAGGGTGCTCACTTGTCCTGAATCCAGAGGGCCCTAGTGTCCAACCATGAGCTTTGGATGCTGCCTTGACAGCAGAGGCAGATCTTGGAAGTTAAGTTATTTTGGGAGACACCACATATGCAACTGCTGGTTACTAATGCTGGAGATGAAAAGATTCCAGGTAAGGAGAAAGTCAGGGAGCTAAAGCTTATATTGCTGCTTGATGGATTTTTACAAATTAACAGCATCTCACCTTCAGATAAAGGGTATGCTTTATCTGAAATCCTCCTCGGCACTGGTGACTTTTCAGGAAGCAGTAAAAACAGGGTTACAGAAGGTCCTGGCTGGAATCACGGAACTGCATCTAATTCCGACCACAGCAAGACAATGTGGAGCTGTACTCCCTCATTGGGGTTGGTGTCTGTACAGTTCCAGGGAATGGGCTAGACTTTAAAAATTAAAAAAAAAAAATTGGGGGGTACTATACTGGGGATTAAACCCAGGGTCTTCTTGCTGAGCTACACTCCCATCCTCCTTTTTAGTTTTATTTTGGGAAGGGTTTTACTCCATCACTGAGTTGCTCAGGCTTGACTATACTTTCAATCTTCCTGCCTCAGCCTCCCTGAGTCCTGGGATTACTGCCAAGCACCGCCACACCCGGATTGATTTAGACTATTCTTTTTAGAGCAGGGTTTGTTTGGATTTGTTATTTGTATACAAAAATAAAATGACAGCTTAGCCACATTCCACTCTGGTTCTATTCCTGTCCCTGTCCATCTTTCTGATTCCTGTGCTTGTGGTTTTGTACCCTTATGAGGACACCATCCCTCCCCTGACCCTAGTCATTCTTGTCTCAATGTCTCCCAACTTTTAGTTTTGCTGTCCTGGGTACAAAGTGTGGATCAGTTCTCCAACAGAAACCTGTGGCTTGCTTCCTTTAGCTTTTGGGATGTGTTTGTCTTCTATATGGCATTTGGATTGGCCAATGGAAGCTCCAGCCCTCTGCAGCCCCTGCACACCCCACCCCACTCCATAGCAGCTTTGCCTGCCTACGAGACCTCAGCTAGCTGGCTGATTTCCATGGTAAAGTTGTGCATGAACACCTCTTCAGCCCATATGTTTTATAATGTGGACCCTGCATTACTCATCCTTCACTCTTAATTAAAATATTTCCAATATCAGGCAGCCTGGTTGTGAGTGGAGTTTTTTGCTAGCCAGCAGAAGCACAGAAAATCTCTTATTTATTGAAAGATCAATGGTTTTATCTGTGTTACATTTGAATTTGTAGTTAGATAGAAAACAGATACAGTGTATCCTTACACTTATCATTCATCTAGGAGCCCAGAATTAAGTCTGACACACAGCTCACCCCATCATACTGGAGGTTCCTAAGTTCCCTAACCTGACATGAAATGCTGAGAACCCCTTGCTGTTCCTGACTTTAACACAATGGATATTTTAAAAAATGTATTTAGTAAGGGTCTATAAGGTCTCGCTATGTAGATTGGACTCCTAGTGATCCTCCTATTTTCAGCCTCTCAAGCACTGGAATTATAGGTGTGCAACAGTACGCCCAATCTCAGTTGCCATCTCAGTGCACCCCGGCCACACGATGGATATTTTTGAAGGAGAAACTTGAAGTCTCCTATCCCACATCCTGCTTTCTGGGTCTTCTTCCTTCCCCTCCCTGTTGGCTCCAAGTAAACCCTGGGGATCCAACAAGAACCCTGGCACATGCTTTCCCCTTCCACGCCTCTCCTGTCCTTCCTGCCCTGTTGCATCAAAAAGGTTGGGAAGTTCGGAATATCCAGTCAACAAATAACTGGGACTTTCAGCACCACTGTGGACACCTATAGAGCTTCATCTGTGTCCAATGCCACCCAGCCTATGGCTTCATCACCTATAGGACACCTGTGATTCCAGCGCTTGGGAGTGGCATGGCCACTGAGTCCCACAGCTTTAGATTTCTTATGCCTAGGGGAAAGGAGACCAAAGGATATGTCACTATTTCTCCACACAAGGTGAGACAAAGGAGGACAGCATCGCATGGTGAAAGGGGATGGATGTGCCAGGGCTCTTGTTGGATTATTTTTTAGTACCCTGGATCCCCAGGGTTTTCTAGGAGCCCAGAGACATGGTGGGCCTGTGCTGCTGTTCTTAGCATAACCAAGAGAAGTTGAGGACATGAGCCGCTGCTGAAGGCCTTCCTTCCTGGGAGCTCAGGAGCTCAGAGTCTCCACCAGGCACTCACTCTCTGGATCTCAATATCTTAACTAGAAAAATGAAGGCGTTTAGCTGGATCAATAGCTCACACCCTGGCTTTGGAGAGAGCGATGCTCGCCTTTGGTGGAGGCGAGTGGTATAATTGGGGCTATTTCTGATATGCATCTGAAATATGGAGTAGATTTGACTTCTGTGAACATGTGCTGGAAGGAAAGCCTTCTTTGCTTCAGAAATATGTTAAGGGTGCTGCTTGCCAAATGTGAGAGCTCTCTGTGCCCTCAAACTGCCAGGGTCATGCCCTGTGGGGCTAGGAAGCTGGGACAAGGGTCCACAAGAAAACCTCTGCCTCCAGATGAAACCTGGATGCAGGCCACCCCTGCAGCATCCAGCTGTGTAGACATTGATGCAAGCTTTGCTGCAGTAGCACCTCTGCATATGCACTTGGAGATGAATGCTGGCAGCAAGCACAGCATCGGACAGAACAGAAGGCCCGCCTTTGCAGGCCATGTGCAGAGCCAGCCCCACTTCCCGGGAAGCTACCTTCTCCCTGGCTGCTAGAGACACTCTTGACCTCAAGGCCATGCCCCTCTTCTCTCCGACTTTGGTGGCCTTGAGTAACTGCTCCATAGCACACCAGCGAGCGTGATAAATGGGTGCTTCCCCTCCTGACCCTGGTGTCACCTTGCCCACGTTGCTAGCCACATGGAGCCTGGTCCCTGGTCCCTGATCTCTGCAAATGACGATACAAATGTTTTCCATTCTAGCAATCTTTTATCTGGTGGCATAATAAAAACAAGGTTCAAGACTAGGAGATGAGGGAAGTTAGAATTTCGAGGAGACAGCTCTCACTGCAGCTCCTATCCAGAGCTGCAAGCTCTTACAAGGAAGCAGATGACCACAAGAAACTGTTGAATGTGAGCATAAGCATGGATATACACGGTAAAGAAAGACAAAGCGACACTCAGATAACCCCCACATCAATCCGTCACAGCTAGACCAGTGCCTGTTGGTGCTTCCTGTACCATCTCTACCACCAAGGTGTGTGCACTGCCAGCAGATAACAGGATTTCACTTCTATATGCAGATAAGTTCATGTAACTTCTTGGGTTGAAAGAAACTCATAGCATTAGAGATCTGTAAGGTGACCCGGGCCACTGACAGAGGAGTTCTTCAGACAAGAGGTGTTTTCCTTCCAGTATATGTGGTATTTCAAATGCACACTGGAGATAGCCCAGGCCCTTCTGAAGTCCCCCAGGGATGCGCTGTGTGACCCCAGGCTGTGAGCAGCAGGACTGCGCCCTTACATCTGGCTCCCGGTGGGCCTCACTGTGCTTTGCTGGCCCAAGGGCATCTTCCCTTTTTCCCTGTGTGCCAGCTTGGGGGTCCAAGCCCAGCCAAGCCAGAACAACTGCAGATGAGCGGTGTCTAAAAGGTGGGAGAGTAACGAGCTAGCGCAGTTGGTTGGCAATGTGGTGGGTAAGGGATGGAGACTCCCACCAGAGCACAGAGCTCCACCTTCTCAGCTTTCTACCCCTTTCCCCATTCTTTTGTTGGTCTTTTTCATTCTTTTTTCTCCACTTTTTCCCTATTTCATTCTCTAATAACTAATTGCCCCATTAAATAAATTGTGAATTTTCCCTATGACATGTTTCCTGGGTAAATAGACATTTTTTTATCCTAAAAACTGGTTGTGACAGAGACTGAACTTTCAAAACACAGATGCTTATGGAAAAGTGGACAGCTGGATTATGACATGGGCATTTCTGGGTGGAGGAGTTCAGGGGAATGAATTTCTCTTTCTTTCTTTCTTTCTTTCTTTCTTTCTTTCTTTCTTTCTTTCTTTCTTTCTTTCATCTTTTGTTCATTTGTTCATTCTTTCCTTTCCATAATCACAGCAAGAACAATGTCCTCATTTTCCACTTAGGAATTTGTGCCTGCTATCTGGGGCTCAGAGTTCTAGTGTACAGTATTCACCTTACATGTTTGTGGGACAGATACAGGGAAAACAAAGGAAAACATTATCCAAAATGTGACACAGGAACTCTTTTTATTTTTTCTTGATGTTTGAGCTACCAAAGGTTTTTTTTTGAAAGTCTGAATTTTGCAAGCAGTGAATGTTCTTATACCCATAATAGCCCATTTTTCAGTAAACCTCATTTGAACTTCTTCTTCCTTTTATCCTGGCATAGCCAGTGCATGAAAAAGTATTATCTTAAAAAGAGACTTTTTAAAATATAGATTGGCTTCTGGTGAAATACATCATTTTAGTAAGAGAAATAATCAGACAAGGGGAAGAGCAGGATAAAACTGGGCAGTCCTGTGGGGTGTGCCCGCCTCCCCCTCTGCCCCTTGCCCCACACGTGTGGCATTAGGTACATTTCTTCCTTCAGTAACCCTGCCTTGCTTAAGCTGCCCGTTCACACCCTGGACTGGGAGACCAGGGACTAACAAAAATATATATATTTTGTATTCTGTCTCTCACTGTTTGGCGGATTGCTTGCTAAGCACTGATTGGTAGGTGGTCGGGTGGGTAAGTGTGTGGGTGGAAGGCAGAATGGATAGAAGCATGGATCGAAGGATAGGCAGATAGATGCAGGAGAGGAAAGAAGGATAAATAAAAGAGAGGGGAAACTCAGAAAATGTCAGCAGTGTGGTATTTCAGCACTTTAAAAAGTAGCAGACTGGAGTTTATTTGGAGGAAGCATAAAGTAAACAGGTCTTTTCTAAGAGTAACTCTGTGAGCACAGAGAAAAGATCTTTCTGTGAATCTCTGTACGTCTCTGCCTACTGACAGCCCGTAAAGGAGTCCAGACCTGGTAAGAATCTTCGAAGTGGGTGGAAAAGAAAAACAAGCCTATTATGCAGACCAATATCAGTTTGTATTGGTAGAACCGAGTGGAATTGTGGGTATAGACGTTTTAATAGCAGCTCAGGGGCTAAAGTTAAACTACAAATTTTCACTACACATTAGGCAAAATAGGTGATATTTTAGCCAGGAGACATCCTTTTTAGGTCTTTTTCTCCCTCATTGAATATTTCACTAAGAACTTGGTTTTCACAAGGGTTCATCCGGCGCTGTGTTTGTATGTTTTAGGAGCTTCATTTGCAAAAGTTGGGAGAGTAAATGTGTCCTCCCACGCAGTTTCTATGTGGGGCACTATTTACCTGGGAGTCCTGTGGGCTCCAGAGGAAGCCACAGGCACGGCCCTGCCCCACGCTCACGCACTGCAGGCCAAGCCAGTCCTCCGAGCCATTTTTCCACGAGGCAAACTGAGAGTGCAAACATTAAATAGGAAGTGAAGAGGACCCAGAGATGGAGGGAGGGGAGAATGAATGAACACGAAGAGTGAAGATGCGCCGTGCGTGCACATGGCAGCCCCCCCCCCCCCCCGGACACAAGCACTGCACGCATACACTAGTGACCACAGTGAAGAAAGAACAATAAAGCTGGATGCTAAGGCAAACAGAAAATTACAGAAAAAAATGAATATTTTTAAAGTAACTTTTTAGTACTGTGTACTGTTATACTTGTTCTATTTTATTGTGAGTTGTTGATCGTATGTGTGATTCATAAAATAAATTTTATTCTAGGTAGGTGCATGTGGGAAAAACATAGTCTATAGTGGCTTGGTATTCTATGGCCTTGGAGCCACCTAAGTCTTTGGGGTCTTGGCAGGCATTCCCGTGGATAAGGGGAGCATTAAGGTATAAGGATAGATTGTGAAAGAGGGGGACTCATTTCAAGATGTATTAGTGTCTTTAGATTTTGTTTTAACAGGTGGGGCAAACACTTAAATCACAACATGAGCCAGGGTAATTGTACACGCCTACAAATTCCAGCACTCTGGGATGCTGAGGAAGGACAAACCCACTTACTGACACACTGTCTCAAAACATGAAAGTGACAAAGGTCCTGGGTTTAATACTCCAAAATATGTATAGTATCAAGCAGAAAGTGATTCTGGAAGGTTTCTGGCAACTAACAGTGGGAAAATCTAGCCAGCCTCCCGAGACCTCACCGTGGTGAGGGGGTGGGCAGGGGACCCTGGTGCTGGGGAAGGTGTGGCTGAGGTCGGTGTTGTGGGGGTGGGGAGCTGTGTGGCTGCCGGGGCAGGAACGGAGAACAAAGGAAGGAAAGAAGGACAAAGAAGAAGGGGAACCAGACAGAAGATGCCCTAAAGTGGGGGTCCACCCTAAGCGAGGGGATAGGAGCAAGAGAACAGCAGTGTGGATATTGAGGAAATGAAGTTGTGTTACACAAAAATACACTTTATCCCAGTTTCCTGAGTGTTAAAACCAAGCTCTAGACAGGAAAATCCTATTCAAAAACCCTAAGAGAGCTTACAATGCAAGATGTTCTTGCTGAATTCTTCGATAAACAGAACGATTCATTTGTAAAATAAGCACTGTGCTATGCAAGCTTATCTTCTTCTGGCTCACTTAAATCAGACAGTAGCCTTTTGCAGAATATTACTTAATATGGATGTAAGGGACCCCCCTCACCAAAAATAAACAAAAAACAAAAACCAAAAACTATAGTCCAACAGACTCTTGCAAAATAAATTAAAAGCTAGCTGTAGGAAAGCATCATGCAACCTCACAAACCACCCCAGAAGACATTTATATATCATGTAACACAGAGAAACGTGACCTTGCATTGCATGTGCCTAATTCCAAGTAAGCACAAGTATTGGTGTGCCACACGTTCCACGGGGACAGAGTTTTAATTGATAGGAACACTCAGGACTACTATGGTAGACTACACGTGAAAGTGGCTGCCCAACTTCCTTATAGCTTTTCTTTTTCTCTTTGGGGTTTCCTTTTTGGATTCTAGTGGGAGCTATCGTAACCCAGTGAAGTCTGACCATCACACAGCACATCTCTGTATACAAAACAATGGTGACCACAAAGGTGGTGTTTAGTGAACAAACATTCACATGCTGGACAATGACGACCCTCACCAGCTACCCTGTGGGCAGCTGCTCCAAGAGAAAGGCACACAGAAGTTGAAGGCTGGCACATGCACCAACAGATTCTGCTTGCTGAGCAACTGAACTGCAGGCGCATTTGATGGCAGTAAGCAGCGACCTGTGACAACATAGCTGCAGAATCACAGAGAGTGTAATTTCCAGTCTGTTTCTACCAAGATCATGGTGTTCAGACCACAGAGCATGTTAAAGCTTATCAAAAGACTTTACATATCCAGCAGCTGAGGCCTCCTTGTGTAAAAAGGCACAGTGTGGAAAAAAATTGTCCAGAATATCTGCCTCTGCAGGGGAAGGCTGGATTGCTTGAATGTCAGTCAGTAGTCCCATTGCTTTTCGTTCCATTGCAAAATGAAGTGGCAAACTTGTGTGAGGTTCTTGGTTGATGAACACATTAGAAAGTGTAAATAATAGTGTTATTTTGTACAATAAAAAGAATAGAAATCTACTTCTCACAGTATCTTGTGGGGTATAAAATGCTTTCCCTGAACTTATCTTGTTTCATCCTTAACATATTTTGATCAATGGACAAGACCATTAATTTCCCCATATTCTTGGTGAGGAGGCTGAGACCCACAGGATGAATGGGTGTATATGTTAGCTTTGTATCACTCTGACAAAATTCCTGAGGACAATGACTGAAAGAATGAAAGGATTATTTTGGCTTACAGTTTCTGAGGATTTGATCCTTGGGTTGCTGGCTCCATTGTGTTGTGGCAAAGGAGAGCAGCTCACCTCATGATGGGCAGGAAGAGGAGGAGAGGGAAAGAGCCAGACAAGTAGGGGCTGGGGCCCAGATGTGATCCCCAAGGTCAAGATTCAAGAACTGATGGTATCATCAGATTGTAAGATCATCAATAGACTAATCTAATGAGGAAGTTAGAACATACAATCCAACTGTCTTCCAAGTCCCCACCTCTGAGCACATGAGGCTTCTGGAGGAAATCTTGATCTAAACCACATCATCCCAGGTTCCAGGTGTCTTTAAGGGAAGGAGTGGCTTGCACTTTCTCAGGAAGAGCAAGATGGTCCTTGATAGCCAGAGCTCTTTTAACTTCTTCTGACTACAGAACCAGTTCAGGGTGGGTTTGGCCAGGAGGGCAAACAGTGACAGAAACAGAGCAACCTAATTCAAGACTGTTTTTGGGAAGGTGGGAACAGTTCTATAACCACACTGCCCTGTGACCTGCTACTGGGGCCAGAACAAACTGAAGGCTCTCAGTACTTCAGAAATTTTCTGCAGAGATTCTCTCAGGTCTCTCTCTAGCCAACCAGATTGCTGGGAGAATGGAGCTGTCTATCCATGTTAGGATCCAGTGAGATAGAGAGAGAAACCACATTCCTATTCCTAGTGGGTACCACCTTGAATCCTGCCCTACAGTTCATGCAGATGTGTTCAGCTGTGTATCTAGCACATCACCTGAGCTCTCAATAAGTGACACCGACAGTCCACGCTACAGTTTGAGACTAAGGTTCCCAAGGATTGAGGCTTCCAGTGAGGCTATCCTACCTGGAGTGTCTAAACAAAAACAGCCCTGGACAATGGGAAAAGAACCTTGCCACATTGGGAAAAGGATGGAGAAAGAGATATCAATCTTATAGAGCATCATCAGTCCTTTGGGGATATGTGCCCCACAGCAAAGAACTGCAGGGCCAGTAGGCTGGAGCCTTCTCTGGGGCACTGTGAGTGCTGGCAGAAGAGACAGCCCTGAGCTCCAGGCTTGCTTGCTCTGACCTGTCATGCTCAGCTTTGTGACCCCCTGAGCCTGTGTTTCTTCAGGGGAAGGAAAACACTAGACCAATTGATTAGGCCACATCTAAATTGTTAATTTCACAGTTGTATCTATGAATGCTATCATATATCTTTATGCTATTTCTACAGCTAGCTCAAAGTATGAAGTCAGGAGAAAACCTTAGATTCTCCCCCATGATGTGAAGTTTCTTTTAACTCAGTGCAGATGGGGATCTTCCTGAATATGAGATGTGGGGAAGCACTTTTGTTCTTGTGTGCCTGTTTCCCCACCACCAAGAAATTTAATATAAAAGTAAGAGGTATCAACTCCTTATTCAAACCCCAGAAAAGAGTGCTGATGAGTGTGAGGTGCAGTTGACCATTATAGTAATATAACGAAGAGACTGTGCTGAACCAACTGTAAATACAGTAATCAAATTCCCATAATTCCAGGTGTCATTGTGGACTTCCACTGAGAGACATTTCAGGAAAAAAAAAAAAAAAACAACTTAATCAGAAGACTCATTCTTTTTTCTCTTAATTTTTTAAAAAATATTTATTTATTTGGTACAGGACTTCACTACACAGTTCAGACATGTAGTGATCCTCTTGCCTCAGCCTTTCCAGTGCTGGCTTATAGGCATTCACCACCATGCCCGATTTGGGTGGCTGGCACGGCACTCCCAGGGCTCTGGGGCTGGCACATCATGTGGCACTGGGGATTGACCCCTCGCCTTTGTGCTTGCCAGGCAGGCACTTTGACGCTGACCTGTGTCTCTAGTCCCAATGACTCATTTTTATATGACTGGTTATCCACAGATGTCAAGAAAGCAGAGCCAAACCAGGAGAGAGAAACCAATTTAGTTGCTACCAATTTGCTTAGGATGAAAGGGCTGTTAAATTTGTCAATGGATTTTATCATTTCACCATGTAAAACAATCCCCTCTGGAAACCGAGAAGATATAGACCAGCTAAAATGCTTGTATAAAGAGCTTATATAGAGCCAGGGAGATGTAGGTCATATGGGGCACGACTGTATGTCATGCCCCAGGCGCATTGAGCTGGCCACTGAAACCAGGTGTAGTGGCACATGCTTGGAATCCCAGCACTGGGGATGCTGAAACAGGAAGATCACGATGAGTCTGCACTACATAGTGAGCCCCTGTACAAGTACATAAAAAAATAAATTAAAAAAAGAGCTTATATAAAAGCTCAATATGAATTTAAGGTTGAGCCCTTGATTCTAGTTGATGTTATCTCCTAACTTGAGAATGTTTTTCTAGCATATGCTTAAGGAGCCCAAACGGTGAGGGGTCCTGAAGTGGGCAGAATCAGAGTCCCTCGATGTACACATGCTGTCCCTATAGACTCTGAAGAGGACCCTGGACAGGAAGGAGAGTAAGGATGAGATTGTGAGTCAGAGGCAGCTTCCCGGTCATTTAGGCTTGGAGTGTACACAGGGCTTTGCATAGCTCCGGGAGGAGCTCTGGAGTTGGAGAGTGACTGGGAGATGCTGCTTCCATGGCCTTCCCAGGGAGCTGCCTTTCCACCTCCCAGCCTGGAGAAGTGGAAGACAGTGCACTGCACACCCTGAGCACAGGAGTACAGCCCTATTGCAGTTGCAGTGAATCTATGCATGAATCACATCTTTCCACTCTCTGTGGCTTTTTCCATCCAGCATTGGCTTCTCTGGTGAGAGCCAAACATTTAAAGCAGAGCTAGCAGGAGAGGGGACAGTGACAGTCTCCACCGTGGGTTCTGTGACATATCCCGCTCAGCCACATCAACAGAAGGCTGCAAATGCAAAGAGGAGTTCCCTGTCCCCAGTTGCAACCTGTCACTTGGAGAAGCTTCTCCTCTTATCTCTGTGCCTTACCCCTCCAACTTTAGGGGAAGCTGGGTGCACCCACACTAGCACCCACTCCAGAAAAACACTTTCTTTCACCTTCTTTACAAAGTTGTTATTATAAGGAGTGATGCTGGAGGAGTTGGACAGGAAGTAAAGCATACCATTTTCATGAATGCATGGTGAGTGTGTAGCTAATAATCTACCTAAGCCATCAGCCACCAGCTGTCTCACCATGAAGCCCACCCCAGGGACCCAAGTCACTGACAGACTACTCTCAAGAGTTCCTGTACCCATGGAAATCCATCACTAACCTGTTCAGGGCCTCTCTCGAGCTCTGAACAAGGTCTGGCTCAAGGAGGGAGGAGAAAGGAAGGAGTCCTCCCTCTGCCATCACTCAGTAGGACCTTGATGCATACTGGGGATAAGTGGGATTAGTCTAAAACCATCTTATTTTTAGCCGGGGGGAAATTAAACTCAAACTCAGTTCTCTTTGTCAGTAAATGTATTATTCCTATGTCAAATGTTCAAATGGTTGAGAGGGAGATGGAGCCTCCATCCACTGAGCCTGTTTACCCTTCTGTCTTTATCCCTCTTGCGGTTTGCCTAGACAGTCTGATCAAAGCTCCTTTGTCCCCTTTTCCTTTTGAGTCCACAGTTAACCTCAAGTTTTCCCCTAGATCCTGCATGCTTAGGCCTGTGGGCTGATCCACCCCTCTCTGGGCTCTTCCAGCATCTATCATCCTGCAGCTCTGAATGCATCTACTCTGCCCTGGATGATCAGTGCGGGCTATGCACCCTCTGGGATGCATGTGTGTCTGTGTTCTGTGACCTGGTAAGGTCACAGAAATATCTCTGCAAGGGAACAGTGCAGAAGGCACTGGCAAACAGCAGGAGTCAGTCTTATTTTAATTTTAAAACTGGCTCTTAAATTATTAAATATAAGGGCAACTGCCATCTGCAGGTGTTTAGCTGGGGGCTGGATGGAAGATGGTGGGAAGAGGGAGGTGGCCGCTTGCCTGGTGTGGGAAGTGTTCCTGCCCCTCATAGGGTGCTGTGGGGGTGCCCTATCGCTTCCAAAATGCCTTCCACCTCCCCTTCATTTTTTTCCCATCTCTATCTGAATCTTTCTAGAACATTCTGAGGCCCATAAATGTCTAAACCAGATGATTCTCGCCTTCAGAACACATTTTTTAAAGGCATCTATCCTAAATCCTCATTTACATGTGTAGTCAAAGGAAAGAAACTTTAAAAACAAAACCAAATTCCTATCCATTACCTCAAAGCCTTCATTTTTCACTTAAATTCTTAGACAACTCTTTCTACACTATTTTAAAGGCAAAGAGGTGGATATATAAAAATAACTTGGCATGTGCTATCAAAGCCCTGTTCAAAGTGAGAGGGAGAGAGGGAGACAGAAGCAGGGAGAGAGGGAGAGAAAAGGAAAAAAAAAAAGGAAAGGGGGAGGGCGGGTGAGAGGGAGAAAAGGAGGAAGAGACCTGGGAGGACCTTGGCGGCATAGAAAGAGCCTCACCCTGCTCCATCCAAGTCCCAGCTGGACCTTCACTTCTGGTGACCACAGACCCCAGAATGTAGCCCCTGGAAGCAGCAAGGACAGCTAAAGTGCTCTCTCCTTTCTTTGGTTTTGGCTGAGTCAGCATATGAAATTTCTGGGTAATCATCAAAACGAGCACTGTGCAGCAGGTCATCTCTGTACAATGGTGTCTCCTGGGGTGGCTGACTGACAGCACCATGATTGCTAGTGCTCTGTCGGGGAGTCGGGTACAGTTAAGGGACAGACTAGGAACTCAACTTGTTAAAATTAGTGTTAAAAAGTGCGAATGAAGAGGCTAGGGATGGCAGAAGTGCATGAATCAGAGGCTTCAGGCTCCTGAGAGAAGCAATTCAGCACCATGGGAGAGAAGCAGAACATTAGGACTGGGTGGAACTTGATGCGAATAATTGTTCCGCCCGTGGACACCTCATGGTGTTTCCCTGAGTCAGGCAGTGAATTCACTTTCATCCAAGTCTTGTTTATGCATCTGTTTGATAAAAAGACCATAGCCCAGGGAAAATGTCTCCCCACACACACAGGGACACCCACACACCTCACAATACTATGATACACATAATTAAAAAGAGGCCCCCAGGGGTCTGGCCCTTGGCTGGGCTCTTGGCATCTACAGCTGGTACTGTCTACATCTCTGCTTGCTAAATTTTAGACCTACACATAAGATTTTGCTTATTTTGGTCTAAATGTCCATAGAACTAGATAAACTGTAGATTTTCATAGCAGGCACACCCAACATCACTTGTGGGACAAAGTTCAATGATTTACAGCAGTGCAGAATGCGACCACGGTGTCAGGGTTCAGCTCCGTCCTTTGGGGTACGGGGTGGGGAGTGGGGCATGTAGCTCCACCTCTGGTCCTGAGCTACCATGGAGCTGGGGGCAATTCTTGGCCCTGTAGGTGCTTCCAAGAACTCTGATTTTGAGGCTCCATGTCCTGGGGCTCCCTCTTGCCTCAGTCTCCTCATCTTCCCAGAGTGGCAGTGAAGATGAAGTGAGTTTATGCATGCACATTTCTGGGGACCTGTGAGGCTCTTGCATCCTTGTGGACTGACTGGAGCTGCTGCTGGGACTTGAACAGCTGCAGACCTGCACAAAATGACACAGGCCCTGTATCATCAGACTACATAGCAGGACCACAGGAAGGGCACTCCTGCTTGATGAAAACTCTTTTCACATTCCCTGTTTCAATTCTACTTGGTGGAAACTGAGTCACTGCCCTGGGATCCCCAGTTCTGTCACCCCAGCCAAGGGGAAGCCTCCTCCACCCTACCCAGATGGCCCACCCTCCTCTTCTTCCTGGATCCTTGTGACAGGAAGTGACCCACCCACTGCAGTTTCATCAGCTTCAACAGTCTGCTCTTGTCATGTCCTTGCCTACTTCCAATTAAATAATAATAATAACAATAACAATTAGTATTTTCTGTTTATTATAATTATAATTATTTTAATTCTACTTCCAAGAAAGATTTGAAAATACTAAAAACAGGTATATGAACCACTAACAACTATAATAAAAGATCAAAGAGGGGCCGGGGAGATGGCTCAATAGAATAAGCGCTTCCCTGCCAAGCGTAAGGGCCTAAGTTCAGTTCCCGGTTCCAAAAGAAAAAAAAAAAAAAAAAGAGATCATTTCAGAGAAAATATAGGCTATGGATGTAGACATTTTGTCATCCCAAGCGTGAGTGCTCTCTTCGGAGTCCACTGCCCTTCATTTCTGGTCCTGGGGTGCTCCTCCATGTGGGTGCCCTCCTAGGCTGCCCTTCTGCATCCACAGCTCCTCTGAATCTCACTGACACACATCGCTGACTGGTTCACAACAGCCTGTTTTAAAGAGGATTCTGGGGGCTAGTTATTTTTAACCTGAAGCCTCACTTTGAGCTTAGTCCTAAGCCGCAGGGCAACCTTAGCCCCAGATGTTGTCACATTGTCACCCCTGGAGTCACTGAGTTGGGGAGTCCATTCTTTCCACTGGAAGTACAACTTGCACTGGGAAGAGCCAGTGCATCAGCTCCCATTTGCAGCTGGATGCACAAGTTTTCATTAAGAATTCTAATTTTCAAACAAGTGCATCTTTTGAACCTGACATAACTGCAGAGCTAAGGCTGGGTCTGCTTGGCAGTGTGTATCCCTTGGCAGCCTGTGCCTCCCTGGGTGCCATGGGGATAAGGGCAGGAGATGGTTTCGCCCAGTCATGCCTGTTACTGTACAGGGGGATGCCTGGCTGAACAGAAGAGACGCCTGAGCTGTAACTACTAAGACTTAACCCGCAGGGGATAATGTGGCAGGCAAAGGACAGGTACTTCCTCCTGAAGGATTGCTCATCTCTTTTACCTTCTTCCCAACTTCTTCAGGCCTCAGAAAAGTACAGAGAGGAGAGACAGAAGTGACATCACCCATCCTTCCTGGAATGTGAGAATGAATTGGATGTCAGAAGTGGTTTTACTTCCTGTCTAATATTTCAACAATTATAAACCATGTGTGGTGACACACACCTATAATCTCAGCACTCTGGGAGGCTGAGGCAGGAGACTGGAAAGTTCTAGCCCAGCCTGAGCACTTTGGTAACTTAGTGAGACCTTGTCTGAAAAAAAAATATGTATATATAAAAGGATGCGGATACAGATCAGTCCAAAGGCCCTAGGTTAAATTGCCAGTACCAACTCTCATAAATAAACATGACATAATCTTAGTAGTCCATGGTTCATTCTAAAGCATCTTATTGAGAAGAGTGTGAACTGAGAAGACACATATTTAGGTTGTACATATCATGTGACCTCATGTGACTGTGTAAGTGTCCATCAACAGATGAAGAAGTAAAGATGACATGGTGTAAGCACACCAGGAAGTATCATTCTTCCTCAGGAAGGGAGTCCTGTCCTCCGGGGAACATGAGGGCATAAGCCAAGTATGGAACACCAAGGGAGGATAAAAGGCCCAAGTGGAGGAGCCAAAAGTAGAACAAGGGTGGTGCAGGAGAAAGGGAGAAAAACATCTAGTGAAAGGTACCAAATTGCAGCTAGGTAGGAAGAGTAGGTGCTGGAGACCAGGCCATGGCTTGGGACCACAGGTCACAATGCCACACTGTGCACAGAGGTTTGCTAAGAGTGGGTGGGATGCAGGGTGGTCATGAAAGAGCGAGGAGCAGAAGTAGTGGTGGTGTGGTGAGCAGCTCCCTGGCTCTGTGAGGGCAGTCTTTCCCCAGCGTGTGCCCGCATCGAAGGGTCGCGCTGGACTCCTTCCGTACAATTTCTGTGCATGAGTTAGACCCTGGCTGAACTGGTCAGGGGGAGGAGAAACCTAGGACATGAGCACTGCTTTATGTTTAGGATCAGCAAAACTGTTTATCACAGACCAAGTAGGGCTGGTGTTGATCCATTTGGTCAAGGTGGACATCCCTGGGCGGCAGGGTGGGTTTGGGCTGGGGAACGGGGTCCACTTCACACGTGGGATGCACTGGGCCCAGCTCCTGAGGCTTCCTGCGGTCTAGTGTCTTCTATAGGAAAGAAAAACATGCTAACAACACTGAGTTGAGGCACAAAACAGATGGTGTGACCTCATGTCCAGAAAGCAAGTTTGAGGGACACAAGGCTGTGCTCGTCTGCAGGCAGAAGTGCTTTTCTGCAGGCAGGAGCAGTGGGTTGTGCTTCACACCCACACTTCGGCCTCAGTTGCCTTCCACAAGGCTGGAATATTCCCCCTTGCCTGGTACTCCCAACCTACAAAATGAACATGTATACTGTATTCCCGAGAAGCACAGGGGTATCACATGGAGGCAGTTTTCACACAGGTTCCTTCTTCATCGTCATTGACATGTCCCCCTGGCAAGTTACCAGCTACTGCTATCTGGGGCTCAGTGACTATATCCACAAAGTGGGCATCAGAGTAATGAAACTCCTTGAAATTCTCCCAATGAACCAAAAGTGTGTGGCTAAAAATTTGAAATAGTAAAGGGATAAAAAGACTTCAGTAAGACCTGCCATATAACAATAACTCAGAGCATTCATATTGTGTCTCAAATAAAAATGATGGATTTTATTGGACAATCATATCATCTAACCAGAAATTGAGCACAACGATATGACGGTGATCTCTTATTAGCACCCATGCTCTGGAATCAGTTAATCTTCTAATTTCAAATGACTGATGAACTAAATGAATGGTCTTATGCTTGCTCTAGGCTAAGTCCTGTGTTGTGGGTGGAGGCATTTTGGAGTTTCTTCTTTCTACCTGTCTTACACATTTCATTCTACCTTCTAGAAGCTAGTTACTTGGAGAATTATTTTTATTCCTTATATACAGACTCACTCTGACTTATTTACATTTCCTAAAAGAATTGCACTCTCTTTCTGCTAACAGTCTTGATTTATATTAGACATAAATGCTTGAACTTATCTACATCCCTGCACAGAAGTCTTCTGAGTCCGACCCTGAGCTGGTACCAGATCTGCTTTTTGGCCCAATGAGAAGGGATCATTATTTGCTCTTTTTCATTATTTTAGTATATTCCGGGACAATATTCTTGCCATTTGTCATGGGTAATTCTGCCAAAACCTAAAATACACTGCTGATGGGAACCCTTCCTTCATATTTGGTTAAAATGCTTTTTTTTTTTCCTAAAATTTCAGTCTCTTATTCTAAGACTAAGTTGATTTCTTAGCTTTTTATGTTTAGGTCACTCAGACAAACCAAGTGTCGCCACATCCTGTCTTGGGAAATCTCATCAGGCAGCATTGGCATTTGGTCCCTGAGCTGTATGTAACTCGTTTTATTGCACTTCCATATGAGAGAGAGGGAGGAGAGAGAGATAGAGATAGAGAGACAGAGACAGAGAGACAGATGGCATGAAAGAGCCCAAATCAGGAGTCCAACATAATTTACACAATTATCAGACAATATCTTCTCACTGTCTTGTTCTTGGAAACATCAAAGCAAAACAGAAAACTATATTTCTAATGAAGTTATACTCATGTCTTTTGATATTTTTGCTCATTTGCATTGTAAACCTGATTACCGTCTTTTAGACAAATCGGAAATGAAGAAGGAATATTATGAATTAGGAGCATAACTGTATCATCCCCTCATGTTAAGTAGAAACAGAATCATTTGAATGGAACTCAGAAGATAATTAAGAAGCCCCCGGGAGAGCCATGCATTACTCCTCTTTCCCAGCTAGGTATGAAATAGAATTATCTTCTACTGCTAAATCTTCAAAACTTCCATCAGTGGTGAGTTAGCAAGGGATTTTCAGATTTGGCCAATAAGGTGGACAGCAAAATAAGCAACAAAACATATTATGACATGAGCCAAAAGAAATAAATAAATAAGAGGGTTGTGCAGATAAAGCAATTTCCACAGTTAAAAAACTAGCAAATTTAGAGTGACTTTTGAACCCATTCAAGGTTTGGGGAGCAGCTCAGTGGCAGTGAATTTCAGTGAAAAGAGATGCCATGGACTCTATGTCAGGACATCTGGGGGAGGCACTGTCCCCAGCTGGGGCCACCAAGGACATAGAGTGCCCTTCACAGGATAAAGATGATTTTGAAAATCTACAGGGAAAAAAATTGCTGGAATGTGATAAAGCTTTAATAGTTAGTGTTTCTATAAAAAGTAATTTAAAAAAATAATTGAACATGATTACAGTAGAACCAAGTCCAGCTAGAGTCCTGGAAATCTCGGGACCCATGGCTGGAATGATGCTCTCTCCAAGGTGCTCTTCCGCACATGTTAAGTTTTTTTCAACATTGAATTGCGATATCTAGAAAATGTCTGGCACATAATAGGCACTAAACAAATATTTTAAAATAAATAACCACATTCCAACTTTGGGGCAAAATAATGAATCAACTGCTGCTATAATTCCTATATTTCCCAAGCTCTCTAACTTCCTGAAATTCCTTAGGCTTTCCAATTGCACTGTAATATCCTGCCAAACAAAACCATTTTCAGAATCATCATGGGAGCTGCAACTATAAAACTTCATCTAACCATCTTTGTTGCTAATTTAATTTTTTTAGCCAGTTAAGTATCCAAATAAATCTGGTCCAAGTCCAACTAAAGTCACTTCTGAATGTGTGGCATTTTCCCCTTTCCAGGATTATGTTACGGCAGAGTTCTTTTCCATTTTCTGACTGTTAGAAAGGATTTTTGTTGTGCCTTCCAGTTGGGAGACATAAATACATTCGTCCCAGGAACTGAGCAATCTACCTGTTCAAAGGAGGGGAAAAATAGCTCAAAGTAAGCAAATAAAATGATTTTTTCCTCAAAATGCAGGATAAAAATCACAAACAAATATTTAAAATATAAAATGCATGGAAACTAGTAACATCTAAATGAGAGCTATCATTGCCCTTAGAGGAGGTAGTAAAATTAAACTCTTCCCTGAATGAGCAAATGTGGCTTCTTTTTTTGACTAATTAACCTACCATGGTTCCCTAGAATGGTCCTCCTTCAGCATTTAAGAAAATAGTGTGTTTATAATCACAATGAGAATGGAAGGCTAGAAGTGTTTTACAAGCACCGGGGTGCCCATCCCCTCCCAGTACCCAGGGCTTGGAGTTCAAGTCTCCAGAGAAACTGTCCTCGCTGCTAGCCTGCAGGAGGCCAGGCATTGCAAGGAAAATTTATCCATCTTTGGTGCCACACCCAGTTCAATGCTCTCTGTGCCCTGCATGTACCCATCATCAAATCCCTGTAGCAAGGTTAGTTGATCACTCTGAAAGCCTTGGTGCTGTGCACAGTTAGTTTGCTGGCCAATGACCCAAGGCGGCAGGGCCAGAGTTTATAGCCACACTCATGACCATAGCTCATGTTCATCCCAGAACCTTATCTGGGTTGAGCCCTGGAGTTTCAACACAGTTCATGTGCTCTGTTTGTGGGTTCCAGTCTCTGGCTAGCCTGAAGTGAGAACCACTCTGTTCTCTTGAGATTTAACATCTTTGCTTTCATGAATCTCCACCCTAGCCAGGAGCCCTGAAATATGCGTGAAATACCTTTTTCATTCTTCACATCTACATGGTGCCCTATGACACCAATATAAATATGCTCTCCACTTCTCACCATCCTCCTCTACATGACCCCCAGTGACTTGCAGATTCACAAGAACCATGCTTTTGCTAAGTTATCTTATAAAGGAGTAGAAATTAGAAAAGTAAGACCACAGCTGCTCTGCTTTAAATCTAGAGTGTCTGCCCAAAGCCCACCATGTTCAGAACTGGGATTTGGGAGGTGGCTGGATCATGGGATGTTGTGCTCATCAGTGATTCATCTGTGATGAGTTTATGGCTGATTATGCCATTAGGAGGCTGGGCCTGATTAGAAGAGGTGGGGTGCTACAGGAAGGGTGTATTTCCCTCACCAGCTCTTCTCTTCCCTCCCTGCTTCCTGGCCACCATGAGGTGAGCGGCTCTCCTCTGCCAGGCCCATCGCCATGATGTTCCTGCCTCAGAGCCAGTCAACTCTGGACTCAACTTCTTGAAAGCATTAGCACATGCAGCCTCTGCTCTCCTGCCTTCCGGATGTCAGGTGTTGTGTCTCAGTGGTAAGACTGGTCCTGAATATAAGCGCTAAGCATTCTTACCACCTCGGAGTGCAATAACACATTGATTCTGGTATGAGCGGCTTGGGCAGGCTGAGCTCCAGGCTCTCTACGCCACTTACCGAGGAACCTAAAGTCCACAAGAGTGGCCTGCTCTGTGTGAGCCCAGCATGCTCCTGGGGCCCAGGCAGGCTTGGTGGCTTAGCTAGGACTTGACTGTCACTGAAAGGTTAGAGATGAAATGGAGTTAGAGTGGTGAGCCACAGCACTGTCTCGGGATGCAGGACACTCCCTCCAGGGCAAGAGATTACAGAACAGCATCTCAGCATCCCTGGATCAATTTTCCCATCTTGTTGATTTTATTTTATTTTATTTTTTAATTTTTAAAATGTATTTGGTTGTTACAGAGTCAAACTATGCAGCTCAGACACATAGTGATTGCCTTGGCTCTGGGATTACAGCACTGCACCCTATTTCTATGGCCTGCTCAGCCCCCCCTGGGAGAGAGTTAGCATAGCACGTGTGCCTGGGGTAGAACACAGTTCCTGCACTTGCTTAAGCTTTCATAAGCAGGCCCTTTAGTCTGATGAGTTATCTTGCCAGCCCAACATTGTTTTTGTTTTACTCATTTATTTTTTGCAGAACCAGGGACTGAACTCAGGCCCTTGTGCTTGCCAGGTGAGTGTTTATTCTACTGAGCTATCTCCACAGCACCCCAACTTTGTTTTTAAAAAGTATTTCTAATGTACAGGATACCAGATAGCCCTAAAGTTCAAGGGCACACAAAGATGAAGGATGCCTTAGGTATAAGCATCCAATTTGGACATGGGCAGATTTGGCTTCAGATTATTTCTTTATCACTGTGAAAAATATTGGGTTAATAAAGTTCAGTTTTTTGTTTATTGGTTGATGAGAAGAGGGAATCTACCTTTTAAAACTGCCATCAGAGTTATGACATTGGGAAACCGAAACATTTAGTACATTGTATGGCAGATGCAAAGAAATACTCAATAAATGGCAGCTCCTATTATTTTTGTAGGACAGTGACTCTGGACTCTAGTAGACCTGGATGAAAGAGGCAGAGGTGTGTTTGGAGGAAAGCTCATTACCTCAGGAAGGAAGGAAACAGAGAGCAAGCGCCACACAGGAGGGAGCTGGCGGCCAGCTACAGTCCCCGAGGTCACGCCCTCGTGGCTCCCTCCCTTCATCTGGCTCTCTCTCCTATTTTTATCTCCTCCCAATAATGAGATTAAATTTTGATCTCATCAGTGGTACAGCCAAGGATGAAGTTAGAGGCCTCCGATCTCGTCATTTGCCGCAACCCTATCTCTGAACAGATGTTATTCCACTGCGGAGTTTTAGCTGAATGTGGTACTGGAGGTGAAGCCTTGTGTGAGGAAGAGGGTCACAGATGATCTGGACTGACAGGGTCTGCCTCCTTCCCTCCTACTTGAGCTCTTTCTCCTTTTATTCCCTGTGCCTTGAGCCCCTCTGCCATGCTATCCTGCCTTGGAGTCATCTGACTACTGAACCTCTATAAGCTGTGAGCCAAGGTAGACCTTTCCTTGTTAGGGTTGTGGGTCAGGGACTGTGGCTCAGTGTTGAGAAGAGAAGTAACCAAGACACCAGGCTCTTCAGGGGACTTTGAGTGAGACCAGCAGCCCTGGAGAATTCAGTCCCGTGGAAGTTTGGGCTCAGTTGCTGTGGAGCCTGCAGAGCCTTCATCTTCCTGATACGAGGGGCAAGTGTACCCACAGCTGTGGCAGGAGCAAGAGTACTTGGCTTCTGACAGTGAGGCTGGGAAGGAAGAGAAGGCCACTGCAAGAGCTGGGAGCTGAGGGCTTACCGCGGGATGACGGGTGGAGGAGCCAAAGGCAGGTGTCCATGGGATCTGACACGGGGACGTACGGTGGGCTCCACCATCTGCAGTGGGCAGCAGGGAGAGCAGGCTGGGAAAGGAGGGGCAGAAATATAGCATAGAGTCCCAGGGCTGCACCTGCTGACAAAGCAGCTCAGCCTTCACCAGCCAGTCTTCAGCTCAGCTTCCACTGGCTCCAGCAGTATCAGCTTATTTAATCTTCACCATGGCTCTAGGGGGTAGAAACCCATTCTGGCCTCTTCTACAGATAAATAGAATTGGGCAACTCGGCGAAGCTCAGAGATGACACAGCAGGGAACAAGATGTTCAACGCCTCACCTCTCTGTTCTCTGCTCCCCATGGGGACATTCACTCCACATTCAACAGGAAGCTGAGTGTCTGCACCAGGGCCTCAACTCTGACCACCACTGGGCAGTGAGGGTAGAGAAATGGGCGCCCCAGAGGGCCCTTCCTATATCTTGTCTGGAAACACCAAAGATGCAACGGTCAGGGAGCAGATGCAGGGCTTGCTTCTATGTGGTCCTGTGTGCTAGGCTCCTGGGGCCAAGGCCTGCAAACACTCAGGGGTGCGGAGACAGGCAGGGCTGGAGTGAGAAGGAGCCCAGTGGGGCACCCACAGTGGTGCAGGAATGGCCAGAAAACCTAGATTGTGTGGTAGTGGGGGGACAGCTTTTGCCAGAGGTGGCGGTTTTGTGAAACATAAGATAGGAAAGAATCTGTTAAGGGCTCTGACACCCACAATAAGAACTTCATTTGCTGTGACTTTGGTGTCACTCACATATGGGGACACTTGCCAGGTACTCTTTGCTGCAGAGTGAGTCATGCTCCCAGGAAGCCTGCATATTATTGTCCTTTCCACTGTGTTAGATGGGGACACAGACACCAAGAAAGATGAAGCAAAATTCCAAGGCCTCCAGACGAGTAGAGAGCAGAGCTGGGTTTCAGCCACAGGCGTGGTTCTGAGTGTGTGCTGTAGACTCTTTGAGAGGAAAAATCAGAAGCCACGTAAGAAGCAGCTATGAGTGTGGGCCATAATGCCAGGAGCCAGGAGCTCACAGTGTTGTAGAGGCTAAGAAGGGCAAATCATCATTAGAAGACACAGGACTAAAGACTGTGCAGTCACGGGGAGGGTGCAGGGGTGGCAGCGGTGGCCTGGGTTATGTACTCGACAGGCAGGCAGAAGAAGGAAGCCATGAACCAGGGTGAGCCCAGCAAGAAGAAGAAGATATTGGTTTTAATTTTTCAAGGTCAGTGAGGACTCAGGATGTAAGAACCTGTACTGTAACTCGGCGGTGTCCCAAATTTTCTGATAAAGGAGATTGTGGGACCATAGGGGAAAGTGATCAATGATGTAGAGTGTGCTTAAGAAGAGTCACCTAGAGAGAAAATTCATTAAGCAATGGCTGTGATCCATCCACATGGCTGACACCGACAAAGGATCTACAAACCGGGGTACAAGGTTTCAGGGTAAATCCTGAGGGGATTTCACTGACCTTGTCAGATACAGAAGTTACATTTCATGTTATATAGGTCTTGCTTTACCTTGGTCTTAACCATCCAGCAGAAAAGTATAAGAACAAGGTATAAAAAGTAAAGCCATACTAATGTGCTGAGCTGTAAAAGACTCAAGTCAACAACATTGCGGGTCCTATGCATAACCCACTACTATTATGGACTACTGAACTATTGGAATATTTTGCTGAATTCACGTATTTACAATATTTAAATGGCAATGGAATACTCATCTCTGACAAAACTAAACAAAATAAGGGGTATAAATGAAGGACCATTTTGTATCTGTATATACAAAACAGTTAGGATAGATATACTGCTACTTTCTCTTAATCCAATGAGAAGAAAGATTTGTACTAATAGCGTTTGGACAGGATATCATGTCTGCATCTTGTACTATGAATAACTGCTACAAAGACAACAATATGCAATGTAGTGATTATTGTAACTGTCCTACGAATCAGTTTTGAAACTGTCTCACTGCTATTTGTTTCTCAATAAAATTAATTAAAAAAAAAAGAAGACTTGGGTGGGGCTGGGCTGAGTATGGCTCCAGCTACCCCAGGGAACTGTAAAGAAGTGTCAGCTTCCATAACGCTATAGTCGGGGAGGTGCAATTTAGCTTCGAAGACGGGAGATGAGATTACGGGTGGACAGCATCCTTCAGCACATGTGTGACGTGGGACAAGGACAATGGGAGGGGCTTGGGAACAGCACCCCAGAACCCTGCTAGCCAATCTCCACAAGCCCATAAATCCAGCACTTGCCATGAATATCTACCTTGAAAATTCATTTAAGATTTAATCGTCTAATGAATATTAATAATTTATAAAACTTGAAGGGGAAGAGCATAAAGGGATTTCGAAATGGTAGAAATAGATATCTAAAATGTCGTGCAAGGTTTTAATAAATCCGTATGTATTTAATTCAGTTATGTGCCCACTTTGGGTGGAAGTAGTTTATCTTCTAAACTCCAGATAACAAATAAAATATTCTGTCATTAACTGAGAGTGAAGGATAATGAAAAAACATGGTAAAATAAAACAATTAACCTCCTAATTACTGAAGTTTATTTTTACACATTTAGCATAAAAATTCAGTGAGATAAGTAGAATAATTATCACACACAAAGTGACTAGTTTTCTGAAAGGGATGCAGCAGATAAAATAAAAAGAACAGAGGGATATGAGCCATAAACACACCTGTGATTGAAATAAAAAAATATATTCTTCTAAGGTCAAATTGTCCACATTTATATCAAAGCATACTTTATGAAAATTATTCATGAATTTCTTGTATCGAAAAAGAGCTGTATAGCATTCATGTTAAATAATTTGGGGAAAAAGTTTATAAACCATTTCAGTAGATAATAGATGGACAAATCAAAGGTAATTGAGTTTGCCTGGGAAACTACCAGAGATTCTTCAGGAGGAATTCTTTTTTCTTTCTTTTTTTTTTGTGGAACCAGGGATTGAACTCAGGTCCTTGCACTTGCCAGGGAAGTGCTTACTCCACTGAGCCATCTCCCTGGCCCCAGGAATTCTATTTTACCTTAAGTTCTGATACATAGCAATCTGCTGCTAGTGATGCAGCTTGGAAGTAACCTGTGCTGGGTGTTAATAAGGCTGGCTTCCCCCTCCCAGGATCTTGACAACACCCCTGCTCACAAACAAGGATTATATGTTCAGGGAATTCAGGCTCATTTAATTATTAGCCTGAGTAAAATATAATTATGTGGATAAATCTGTAGGGAAGGGGAGAAAACAAACAACCATCTACAAAGCCAACGCAGAGGACAATTTGATTAACTCTGGAGTTAGAGGGCTCCAGCATGAGAGTGTCTCTTTGGTGGCACCATGGCACGATATCACTTGACTCTTGTCTCTCAGTTTGGCTCTTATACACGACGGATGTGGGGGATGACAGTCCTATCGTGACAACGCTCCACATTTGTTGATAGGGAACAAAGTTTTGGACAGAATTCCAGGACGATTATTTTAGACCAATTGTTTTTATAAAATACAGTAAACATGGTGGTTTCAAATGATCCTGCCCTTGAACGCTGCTTCAATGCCAATTGCTCTGGAAGATTCTAAATGTGCTGCTTGCCATGCATGGGGCAGGGTGGGGAAGGGAGAGTCTGTGGCCCGCTCCAGCCGCAGAGCCCCTGGTGAGCAGCACCTTGGTAGCTCCTTACAGTCATACAAACAAGCAAGACCAAATTCTGCATTGCTCAGCAGGCGTGAAGATGGTACCAGGTGGTAGTTGTGACTGTGCTACCTGCAGGCAGGTCTTAGGTCATTGCTATTACCAGTTGTCCCTGCCTCCTTCTATCTTCCTGCTGGAACACCCTGTGGCTGCTTTTTTCTCTGTATAAATGGAGAGTCCCTGAGGTTCATTTTTGCAAAGTTGAACCCATCAAGTCACACCTGGGCTTGGTAACCGTGAGTGGACCCTGGCTGCATCTGCCACAGTGAGCTCTTGCACCTGAGTCCAGCTTCTGCTATTGGGCCACCCCAAGCCCCAGAAAGCTGAGCAATATCTGCTGCTTCTGACCTGCTTCGATCTTTTTATTCTCTGCTGTACATTTGACCTACATGCTCTTCCTCTGACCTGATAGAATGGGCTCTCGCTGTGCCCCCTTATGTAGTCCTTTATCTCTGTTCCCATATATTTATGACTTGCAATCTACTGTCAGAAATCATACAATATATGCACACAAACACATGCATGTGGGTTAGAAATCTTTGTGTGTGCACGCACGTGCATGTGTGTATGCAATAGAATGAATGTTTGTCTTTCTCCAAAATCCATATCTCAAAGCTGTGATAGAGTGAGGGCCTGGGGAGATACAGCCTCTTGAAGGTAGCACAGGGATGGAGGCCCTGATAGGGGATCATCAGCCTTCTGCAAAGAGAAACAGAGCTAGCTTTCTTTCTCTACCACTTGGAAGCACAATGAGAAGACAGCTCTCTGCCATCAGGAAGGGAGCCTTCTCTACATGTGATGTCTGTGGGCACCGAGCTTGGACTTCTCACGCTCCACATCCAAGAGGGCCAAGTACCTGCTGTCAAGTTCCCTGGTGTATGGGTCTTGCTATGCAGTCTGTGAGGATCAATGCCAGTGCTTGCTGGCCACCATCGACAGTGAGCGCGGTGTTGCCTTTGTCACATCTCATCAGTTGCCAGCCTTGTGCTCTTGCTAAATGGTGCAACCCCTCTGCAGATGTGTTTTTTGAGACCACTCTGTGTGCCAGGAATTGGGAAGGGAAAGGGACAACCTGTCACTTAGGTCACAGACCTAAGTCCAACTTGAGGTTTGCCCAAAAAAATGACAATTGAGTAGAGAAAAAATTACAACCAATCTCCCTAATTGCTACTCAATGTATGCAGGAATTTTTAAAGTATAGTCATAAAGCACAGCAAGGACAAAATGCAATCAGGTGAAAGTACTTAATAAAGAAAGTGCACTTATCCCTGGGCCTCCTGGTGTTCCCACTCTCTCTGCTTGGTCAGCTCAGGGCTGCAGGTTGATGGAGGTTGGCAAAGGCCCGCATCCTGTCCCTCACTACCTTCCTCCATACTGTGTCCTGCTCACTCACATCCTGTCATTCATCTAATCTTCCTGTGACCAAAATGTACAAGTTCCTGTTGGGTCAAGGATCCCGTGCTCTTCTGTGCTGTCCTGTTGCATCACAGAAGGCCAAACCACAGAATGTGGGGGTCTGGCGGAGAGGGGGCCATTCTGCACGCACATGTGTGGGTGTCACTTCATACCTTTTACAGACTCCTGTTTGCACGTGTGCGCAAGCTTGCTGGCCTCTGACTCCTCTCTGGCTTCATGTCTGTGCACATGTGCGCCTCTGGTCAGATTCTCTCCACCACTGTATCCCATCTCATGGGAAGACTGACATTCAGAAAGGACTGACAAGTAACTTTGGTTTCATTTTGGCTCAACGGTTTGGGCCAGGTCACAAGTGGACACAGTGCTGAGAACATGGATTCTGATGTCAGGCCCCTGAGGAACTCCACTAGAAGTCAGTCAACTATATAGCCCAGGAGTCCATTGAGAATAGCGCCCCGTAGAGCTCTCTTTTTTCTCTTTCCCCAGGGGGCACAAGACCATTTCTTGTATTCTATTCAGGTACATGAGCAATGATGTCACTCTAGGAAGAGGTGCCCAGTAGGATGGAACGCTAGGGATCCATCCTTCCTCTCTTGGCTAATCTTTGGAGGTAGAACTGCTGTCTGAGCTTTTAGAGAGAGCAGGTGAGTCTTATAATCAGAGCCACACCCTGAATGTCACCCTAGTTCTCCAGCTCTAGGGGCTGGGGCTTAGGCAGCAGAAACTTATTTCCCTCAGGTCTAGAGATAGGAAGTCTGAGACAGAGATGCCAGGAAGTTTGGTTTCTGGTGAGGTTGTGGCCTGGGCCACTTCCCTTGTCCTTGTGTGGCACACAGCCCATCCTGGTTCCTCTTACTTTCAAAGGCCTGGTCCATCCCTAGGCCCTTGTTCTACTCAAATGTCCCCCCAAGGCCCACTGTAGCAGTCACACCAGGGTGAGAGCCTTTATGGACGGACCTTGGGGAGACACAACTCCGCCCCTCATGGAAGCGCTGGCATATGGGTGGCATGTAGACACACCTTCAAAGAGAGACAACAAAACCCAGAAAAATTTGGGAAGGGACAAGAATCCACTCTGTCACTTGTCAACTCACAGGACAGGTGATACCCACTGAATTCTGCCCCAACCCAGCGAGGCAGCCCCACTTTAAGGCTGAGCTTATGCTACCAACACCAAAGACTGCTACCTCACCCTTGCTCTGACTTTCCTGATGCCCCTGGGTTCCAACCCTGGTTTTCTGGTCCCATTGATGACGGTGCCCGTCCCCCATCCCCAACCCTGGCTGGCCGGCATGTGGCCATGCCAGTGGCCACATTCCAGCACAGTGTCTGCCCTGCTGCCCACGCTGCTGCATGTGCTATTTGATGCTCTTCCCCGGCCATGCTCCTGTGTTACAGTTCACACATGACCCCCTGCTTCAGCTGACTCTGTTTCCTCTCCCTGATCCCCAAAACATGAAAGCAACCATCTGTGTCCCTCAGCCCTGTCCTCTTTTCCCGTCCTTAGCCCCCATGCCTGGCATGTTTGGGCCTATTCCCTCAACACTCTGTCCTCTGTTCCTGTTCCCAGGGCTACCCTGGATGCTGTCCCTGAGGAATCGGTGCCACACCCCACACCAGCCCTGGCCCCAGCCATGCACCGCAGTATGGATTTTCCATCTCCACTGCATCCCCCAACCCCGAGCTCCTGGGTGATGCTGTTTCTCTTAATGAAACAGAAGTAAAAACAAATCTCCGGATGCCTGTGTCTGCATCCAGCCACAGCTGGTCACGTGTCCCATTCGAGCCAGCAGCTCACACTCACTGCATAGAGGGCCTCCCCTGGGCCGCATGGTCCCCATCATCACTGCTGTGGTCAAGGCTGGCCATGCTCTGCCTGAGCCCATGTCCTGGGGGTAGCTAGAAGCATCCCTCTAGCATGCCTCTGTCCTCTGCCCCTCTCTGTGTCTGTTGTTGTCACAAAGTTTCCACCAGCGCCTGCTGGGTGGTGAGTGTGCTGTCTATCCCTCAATGCTTCTCTGTGCTTGAAGGATCCTGCTGTCTCTCACCTGAGCATGCCAACCCCATGTGTCTTCTCCACCTCTCCAGAACCCAAATCCAAGCCAGAGTCATCTCCATCTGCTAGTGCTGCATTAATTTCCTCTCAAGTACCCCTGACACTCTGTCAACCATCAGCCTAGAACCTGGCAGGACTTTCTGTCTCACTAAAGGGAGGGAAAGCTCTTCCGTGCTCCGGGATCCTGACTGTTTCCTGCATGCTTTATGGACTCAGGACCTTTGCACAGTGCCTCCCCCCACACCTGCCCAGCTTGCTTCTCCTCATCTCCTGGACTTTGCAGTCTCCTGTCCAGCCAGGCCTGTCTAATGTGCCGCACACACCCTGGCACCTTGGTCACCTCCTGCACTGCTCTGCCTTTGTCCTGCCCTGCTTAATTTTTGATTGCAGCTTTACCTCACACAATACAACTTTGTGAATTTATCTGCTTACTTTTTAACCTCTCAAACATGCATGGGACAAGATGTCTTGTCTCTAGAGGCAAGTGTTTTCTACAGTGTTTGTGGAGTTGAAGATGCAAGCCTTAATTTTCTGAGCACAAAAATCAATAATACAAAATTAATATGTTCAACCATTGATAAAAATAGTTGACTACAGGGATATCAAAACCAGTACGAGGAGGGATTCTGCATAAGGATTGAAAGTGGACTTAGATGACCACTGATAAATAAAATGCTTAAGAGGGAGCCTTCCAAAATCCCATCCTGAGGGATGATCATATTTCATGTTTTAAATTTATGATTATGTTTTAAAAATGTATTATAAGAAAAGACACATCACCATTAACCCTCTTCACCCCTTGCCTTGCACACGCTTGTCCCATCGTCCTTGTCACTTTCTGCAGCAGCTCTGGAGGACTCTTTCCTGAGGGTCTTTAGCTGCGTTGTCCTGGCTGCCTCCCTGTCCTGAATACATTCAGACATCTCCCTTTCATGGCCCTTGTGACTTTGGGGAGAAGCCAGTCCTCACCCGGGGCCAGGTGTGGTGACTGAGGTGAATGGGGACACAGCAGGAAAGACTTCCCGTACTGCTGCAGGAAGGGCAAGGACGATGGGATGAGTACACCCAAAGCAAGGGGACTGTTTTACAGGGGACTGAAGGAATGTGTCTTTAGCTGCAACAATTAAAAACTTTAAACATTCACTGTATCTCTTGATGACCCCGGGTAACACCATGGAACTCAAAATTACTGTTTTTGTAGCTATTTCAAAGCATTGTGATAGCAAGACTAAAATTTTCTTCCTCCCTAGAAGGTGGTCCCCATTAGTTACCAGGTAGGGCTGAGCAAGTTCCTGGGGGAGGTGGAAAGTACGCAGAGATGTCAGGGCCTTGCGTCTCCTACTGCAGGAGGAGGCCATGCAGCTGAGGCCACGTGTGGGACCAAGCCGCCAAGCCCTGCTCACACCCAAGAGCACTACGGTTCTAGGAAGGAGAAGACCATGAGGACAGTTGTGGCCTGCTCTTGAGCCTCAGGAGGGGAGCCTTCTGTCAGAGTGCCCCTTCCTGCCTATGCACAGAAAATCACTCAGAGGGAGAAAATCAGAGTCATGCTCTTTCTGCATCTCATTGCAGTTAAGAAGTATGATATGAAGACCTCCAAGAACATTAAATAATCATGAAATGCGTGTAGACTCAACTATGTACGTATCATTGGTTTGTAACAGGGAAAAATCAGTGCTAGTGTGGAGGAAGAGGAGGAAGAGCAAGAGGAGGAAGGAGAAGGAAGGAAGTGGGGTGGGGGAGACTAAGGCAGGGTCTGCTGAAGCACTCAAACAAATGCCTTAGGGATTTCTGGGCTATGTGAATTCAGTTTTCTTTGAAAAAAATTAGGAGACCAGGGAAAGGAACACTCTTAATTACTGTTAATAAGTGACAACTCCTCGCTTCTATTTTCAGGACAGTAAGCATTTTATTCCAACAGATTTGGGCTTCATTTTTTTTTTCTAAAGTGAATTCTGAGACTAAGGGGAATCACCTGAGAAAGAAGGTCTAGTGTAATTAAAGCGTATTTTTAAAGGAAGTGGTCAACATGAACACCAGCTGCACAGTGCAAGATGGTGTGCCGTGGATGCGCCCCTCTGCATGTGGCACCTGTGGACTGTACCCAGGGTGGCCTGGTGTCCCTCCCAGACACACCATCATGAGACCAGGGAGACCAATACTGGCAAGCACACATTGTAAGTCTCTGGCAGCGCCCAGCCCAATCCTGCTCAATTGGGCCCAGGGCAGGGTCTGCACCTGACAACTCCTGCAGGTATGCTAAGCCCCCCCCCCACAGGACGTGTGATCGCGGCGGTGGGTATCGGGGACTGCTACCCCCACACATGGACAGGAGGGGCCAGTGCACGTATTTGGAAAGGGGTCTTCACGAACAGATCTAACACAGACATGTATGTGCATATTTATGCATGATCATGTGCATGTTCTAGCACACACATGAGGGTGAGCTGTGTCTGAATACCAGGCCACCTGGCCACATAGCAGGGGCTCCACTTAAGAGCACTGGAGGAGACTAATTGTTTAATCCAGTTCTTTTTTACTCTATGCTGTGTCCCTGGCTTCAGCACTAGGGGTGGCCCTGTGGACCCCCTACCTGTCGTGCTCCAAGCCTTAGCACCCCAACTGAGCGGCCATGCAGACACTGTTGGGATAAATGCCCTACAGCTTGGAGAGGGGACGTGGTTTCGTCAGGGCTGAGCTCCAGCTGGCACCAGCATGCTTCAGCCTCCACTAGATCACTAATACGCCTGCTCGGAGGTCTTCCCCAGCCAGGGGGCTCCTCTTGAGTCCCATGCGTACCACACACTTGTAGCTGACACACTGTCTGTGCTCCATGACACTTGCAAGCCAGATCCGAGCCCTTCACCTACAGGACAGTCCCTTCTAGCACTCCTCTAGTCCCAGGCCCTCCTGCACCAGCCCTCAGTGTGCAGTCAGCACGACTATCAGCACGGCAGTGAATGCGCCCACTCCCCGGGAAAGCGGGCGTTCCAGCCGCTGCCTTTTGCCAGCAAACCCCACCCATTCTCCAGTACATTCTCCTATGACCCCCAGTCGTCTGCTGTGTCCTCCTGCCTGACATGTAACTGGCTCATGCCTTCCACTGTGCCACCTGCGGTTGGCTCACTGCTTGAGTTTCTTCAAGGCTCTGTGCCACACCCCACACATCCCAGGTAGCTAAACCCAGGTCCTCTGTACTGAGCTCCATTCTCAGCCTCTTTTTATTTTGAGACAGTCTCATTAAGTTGCTAAATTGCCTAGGTTGGGCTAGAACTCACAGTCTTCCTGCCTCAGCTTCCCAGCATGGTAGAATTACAGACTGGGCCAACACAGCCAGCTTCAGGCAACTTTTGGAATCTTAGAAATAATATTGCAGCTCTTTGCCAAAGTTCTTTACAGCCACAGAAAGATGAGCTCGGTTCACTCATCAAAGGCTTGGGGATTGGACAGATGCCCATGACCTGCTGCTGGCTAATTTCCACTCCCATTGGCCATCTGACCTTCTTCCTGTTCCCACTGCCCCTAACTCTTGGAGTCTTGGAACACAACGGACAGCATGATCTATGAAGCCACACCAAAGTTTTGGAAGGCTGATTCTGACATCACCATTGTTCAATGACAGCAGACTGACTGTTGAGTCACACCTGCTCACATACAGGAACCTAATTACCCCTTCATATTTTGTCCCTTTCTGTCCCCTCTTCCCGTTTCTTTCCTCCACATCAGATGTCACAGCCTGCTCCATCCACACCTTCCAGGCCTGTCCAATGAGTCAGTCTACTCTCCCTTGCCCCCAGGGCTCAAGGATGATGTCAGCCCCAAGTGGCTGCTATGTGTATTAGCCCAGCTCTCCCCTGCCAGATCGTGATTAATTTTCCAGAATTCAAGATCTCTGCCTGCTGTCTTTCATGCTCCACAGTTAGCAATTTCCACCAAGTGACCCTCAAAGATAAACCCTGTGGGAACCCCTTTGCTATGTGGCCTTGGAGTTGTGTAGGTGACCCCTCCTGGAGAGGAGAAAGCTGACTATGTACAGGCAGAGGGCAGGGAGGAGGTGGGCACAGCGAGCATGCCCTCTCTCAGGCAGCCTTGGCTATGCCGACCATGAGTGTGCTTTCCTTGGGAAACATCCTTCAGAAAATCCCAGCATTAGTTCCCCTCCTAGAAAAGCTACAAGTTGGGATGTAGAAGTGTGGAAAAGAAAACTGCGTTACTGTGGAACTGTGAATGCCAGCACTCTGGGAGGCTGAGGCAGGCAGATGGCAAGTTCAGGCCCAGCTGGGGCAAATTAGCAGCTTGTTGAGAGTGTCTGAAAAGAAAAAAATAAATAAAGGACCAGGAATGCAGCCCCAGTACTGGGAAGAAACAACCCTGGCACTGGAAAGAAAAAAAAGAAAAAAGAAAAAGGAAGGGAGGGAATTATAAAATCTCTGCCTTCTAGGGTGATGTAGGGGGAAGTGAGTTCATGATAATTATAATTATGGGGAAAATACAGCTTTATGCCCCTTGTGCCAGAACACAAAAAGAAAAAAATTAAGTACCCAAGATTCAGTTGGTGTTATGGCTAAATCCAGTAACCTGATTTACTTAGAAGGGGGAAAAACCCCCACAATATATCCCTAGAAAATTTTAGATAATTAAAAAAATATTTCATTAACTATCTGCAGAAACCCACCCAGTATTACAAGTGACAGCCAGGTCATTAACAAGTTAATTCTGTCTTTGATTCTAAAATAGAAAAGATAACTATTCATTCTAACATGCTTTCATGTACAAAATGAAGGAATATTTTTCTGTATAGCAGTTGCAAATCTAAGAAATCTAAGGAGAAAAATGAAAACATAATCTCTCACTTCTCCTAGCGCTAGGGGTGACCAGATGTGGGGCCATGGGTGGTTTCTATGTAACATGTTCTTGTAACACGGAACATGCTACACACAGTGCCGCAGTTCACACCAGGGTCCCAAGAAGTCCAGACCGTTATTATCTTTCTTGTACAGTTGAGGAAACTGAGGGGCAGACAGGACAATGGCTCAAGGTTTCCAAGGTAACCTGGGAGTATCAGACACGTGTTCAGCTGCTGTCATGAGGGTTCCCACTCTGTTAAAGGCATCGAGTCACAGTGACGCATAAATATAAGTGACAGCTTATATGCCCACCAGCAGATGAATGGGTGATGATGCTATGGTATTTGCACACAGTGAAGTACCACGCAGCCATGAGAAAGGATAAACTTGAGTCCCATCTGGGAAAATGGATGCACTTTGAGACCGCAGTGATGAGAGAAGTGTATCAGGCACACGGGCTTCAATATAGCACCATCTCTTATATGAGCGACCCAAAGCACAAGTAAGCTAAAGCACGAAATAAAAGAAGGATCGTCGGAATTAGGGGGACAGATCAGCTAGAAGAGGATCTAGAGCCTGAGGAAGATGGAGGGGAGGGAGGCACGGCATGACAAAGGGAATTAAGACGTGATACCCATGTATTCACTCCCACATGGAGTGTAGACGTTGTGTGCTGCAAAGGTGGAGCAATAAAAAATTAAGACAAGAAACATCCACACGTGGCAAGCTTCAAACAAGCAAGGGACTGAATGGAAGAGCATCATATGGGCCCCACACCTATCAGTCACCTCCTACAGCGTCACCAGGCCAACCTTGTCTATTCCTGTCACCACTTCTTCCCTAAGGATGTGCCAGACACCAGAGCTGGAGCTAGGAGTGTCTTGCTGTATATCTCTATGGAGCTTTGCTTTTAACCCAGACACACAGACTAGTATTAACTCATCGAAAAGCTAACAATAATTCCTTTTATTCTGAACCCTGCCCTTCAGATGGAGCTCTGTTCCCTTGCTCTTTCCATTTTTCATTTTGAGCTAGGAGCTCCCTAGACTATTACATTGCCAGGCTGGGCCAAAGTCGCCATCCCCCTGCTTCAGCCTCCCAGAATGCTGGGATGACAGGCTATCTCACCATTCTTGATCAACAATAACACTTTTATACCATGTAGATATTTTAAACAGTTGATGCTTTAAATTTTAGGCATAAATATAACATATGCACGGTTTCCCAGCTGAACTTTAACACTCGTGTTTCTTGATAGGGGAGCAGAGGAGGATGGAGGGAGGTGAGGGCATACCACTTGCCCCTGAGCAGAGAGCTCTGGGAGGAGAGGTGAATGCAAGGACAGAGGGGGTGTCCTGAGTTGGTGGCTTTCTTCCAGTCTCTTGTGACTGGTGGCTGCTTCTCCCTGGTCAGAGATTTTATATGGGCTAAGTGCAGTCCAGTCCACCCCACCCATGAGGACAATTCCTGAATGTCCAAATTAGAGACAGTCCAAATTACAGATGATAGGAAAGTCTCCACCATCCATATGGAAAGTGTTGTCCTGATTTAAGGACTCAACACAAGGGAATCAGGAGGCTGAAGAAGAGGAAGACATAGGTATCAGAGGAGGAGGAAAGCAAGAAAGAGTCCCTCAGTGCTATCATCAGAAAACCTACATTGGCACTCGCAGCTGGGTGCAGGTGCAGGCTGACACAGCAAGTGATGTCCTATTAGGAGGACGCTTGGTGTGCACACCTGCTCTCGGATTTGTCATCCTAGCGCATCAACACACAAACCTAACTGAGTGCCCTCTACCTGTCTGGTTGGGCAACTCACAAGGTCGCGCTGTGATGCACTGGTGCTCCAATTTGTTATGCGTGTGAAAGATGTCTCGGTAAGCAAGCATTGGTCTCTAACAACCATGGGGCTGGTAAAACTATTTCCAGATCAAGATGCAGAGTAGTAAAGTAATTTCTCCACTCAGCACAACACAGAGCTTAGGGCCTCGGCTCCTCCTGGGTTCTGCCCTGAGCATGTGATGGGACCCTTTTCTTGCCTCGATTTCCTCTGAAGTGCAGTGGTAGCGCTTCCTGTCTGAACACTATCATTGTTTTACCAGCTCTGAGCGCAAAGCCATGACCTTTCTACTGACCTATATCTGTGACTCCTTTTCATTTGTATTTGTTTATTCTGAAACATGCTCTTGATAAGTCATTAAGTTGCCCTACCTGGGTTCATACTTGTCAGCCTCCTGCCTCAACCTCAAAGAGTGCTAGGATTACAGTTGTGTGCCGCCACCCTGGCTCTTCCTGTTATGGATTGAGTCAGTTAATTTATGCCCACCTCAAAGTACATGGTCACCTCACAGGCATGAGAGATGTGAGCACTCACTGTGGTACAGCATGAGATCTCACAGGAGGAGGAGGGGGTCCTTCCAGCAGAAAACCCCCAGAGTCACACAGTGCTGTGATTCAATACACAGAAACCTACCCACAGGGCCTGCAAGTGCACCCCCTGGACACCCTACTCTTGTTATGATTGATGCCTGGGGACATTAGCTCTGGCCAAAGGTGCTGGCATGGCAGGGCCCTACCAGATTCCTCAGCGTCCAAGTCCTGAGTGTCCCTCACACCAGCTCCACAACCACTTGTTGTTCCCATGTCATAGCTACTCCTAAACTCCTGATGGCCAAGGGCCAGTGGCTTCTGTTTTCTCAGTAGTGCAATTCTTGGCATCCTGTGCCAAGATGACCAAGTGGAAGCCCATGTCCTTCTGTCCGCCTCACCCCGTGGTCAGCAACTAAGGTCACAATTGTGCCTCCACAGAAATTCAACAGGACCAGCCTTGGGGTCCTGAATACAGACCTGAATTCAGGTCTGAAAATGTGCCCACTGAGCTGACTTGGACTTATTTCTTATCTCCCGGGAGGCTGAATGCAGAGGGATAGGAACCTGGCATAAATGGAGCAAAATTAAACTGCTAATGCATTCTGGGGTGGGATGGGTTCTTTGTTATGTGGAACCCTCTCTGTTCCTGGAAATAATGGAAGGGAGATGACCAAGCTGCTACTTGGGGGTGGCAGAAGAGGTGTCTCTGCAGTGTACTCCGGGTGCAAAACGGTGAACCTGATGCTCAGTGTGGCCGGTGCAATTCTCTGATTAGGCAGGAAGAGCCACAGTGGTCACTGTGTGACCACTAGAAGACACACTAGGTGACACACAAAACCATGAATAAGATAGGATAGTGGGCCTTGCCAGGGGACGTCCTCCTCAGCCACACAACGGACACAGACAGGGACTTGCAGCTCTGCTGGGAACTCATCTTCAGGAAATAACCAACACAACCTATACTTCTAGGCTGAAGAACAGGTACAAAACCCTTACCTTTAAAGCAACATTTTAGAAAGCCAACCAAACAGAATAGCATATTCTATGCAAAAATGATTATCTGGAGATTTATTCAGTGATTCAGAAAGGTACACATGATGCATAAAGAAAAAAGGTATAAATGATAACATGTACAACGTGGCCAGGTTTAATTTAAAATTGCCTGTGCAAAGAAAATGAAGAGAAAACTACAGAGTAGGGAAAAGATTTTGTCAGCTATTCCTCAGATAAAGAACTAATGCCTGAATTATATAGCAAACTTCAAAATAAAAGAGAACTCAAATAAAAGACCCTTTTAAAGACGGGCAAGTGAAATGAGTAGATATTGCTTAGAAGAAGTGCAAATGGCTAATATATATAAGAAGAATTGATCAGCATCTCTGGCCATCAGAGAATACAGATTAAAACTCTGAGATTTGACCTTCGTCCAGAAAGAATGGCTATCTTTAAGAAATTGAATAATAATAAATACTGGTGAGACTATGAGGGGAAAGGAACCCTTCTGCATTGTCAGTGGGAATGGAAGCAAGCACAGCCACCATAGAAATCATTATGGTGACTCCTTAAAACTAAAACTAAAAATTTCATTTAACCCCATTCAGAGCATTGTTCCAAAAGAGTTATAGACATCGTACCCTGGTGATCCTTGCACACCCATGTACATGCCAGCAAGCTCCTAAGAGCTTCATCTTGGAAGGAGCCTAGGTATTCAGCAGTGGATGGATACATGAGTAGAGGAAGCATGGTGTTTACACACGGTGGAGCACTGCTCTGGCACGAGGAAGGGCCAGCAAGTCGTTTTTGGGAAAATGGAAGTACCTTGAAGCCACACTGTTCAGTGAAATGAAGCAGAGATGCAAGCTTTAATATCACATGGTTTTTCTTGCACAAAAACCTCAAATCAGAAACAAGGAAGAAAAAAGTTGATGATAGGAAACAGTGAACCAGACCCTCTGCCAATGGGAAGAGGTGCTGGGCATGCAGGAAGAGAAGGGGAAGGGGAGGGCCAGGGGAGTGAGATGAACAATGGAGATGTGTTTCTGTGTGTTCAGCAACATGGGGGGATGCTTGTTATGTTCATTTAATAAACATGAAGTAATAATAGCAAACACGTACTAATAAATATACAAATAAAAAATAAAGCTATGCATGTGAAGAAAGCGATCACAAGGAGTTTTAAACTGATAAATTAATGGTGGTCACCACCGAATTTGAGGATGTGGGGTGGTTTATTGATAGATATATTATTCAAATATTCCAACTTTTCTATAATAGGCATATGCTAATTATGTAAAAAAGTTAAAAAACCCCTATCACTCTGGCATTTAAGATGAATACAAGTGACAATATTTAGAGGGTAAGTTGATGAGAATGTTGACCCCAAACATAAAGGAGAATAAAGAGAAGATGAGATTTTTCTTAAAAGATTAAAAATTAATTTTATAGTCACTATCAAACATCAGGCCCAGCAGATTTGTTCGCCCCATGGTCTCGCAGGAATCTCATGCATCATAGTGGTAAACCCTCCACTCACTCACGTGGGTAGTGGAGCCCACAGCAGAAGCACGTTGGTCTCAAATCCCCCACAGGGATGGGCAGAGCCCTGGCCACACCCTGAGGGCCTCACTCCCATGTGGACTCAAGGACAGGAACAGAAGTAACCCCAACCTCTAAGTGCCCTTAGTAGAAGAAGCAGAAAAAGAGGAAATCCAAACACCAAGCAAGATATATAAAAGTGTTTTTTGAGAATGTTTTCTTCCTTACTTGCTTCTGATATATTTGGACAACACACACTGTTGTCATTGGTGTAAAGATATAAGCAGGTGCATGCATTTTGCACATAGATTTAGTGATGAACAATGACATCAAACTGAAATATTGAGAATCGAAACCAAAGAGGAACAAGAGGCAGAAAAGGGCTTTGACTCAACTGTTCATGTCAGATAAGTTGTGACTGCACCCCAATAGATAATGTCCCCCATGCCACTCTACATTCTGCTGGAATGAAACATACCTCACTCAACGATTCCTCAGGTGTCAGCGAGAGTGGGGTCGGAGTCCGAGTGAGTGCGCGGCACACTTTGACCTGCGCAGCAGCCTCTGGGTGACCTTCCCTGTGTGACAGAGGAAAGAGAAACTGTTACTAGGCCTGGGACTTTCCCTCATGTCTTCACAGGCTTCCTTATGTCTCAGTAGGAGACCCACACCCGTGTCTGCATTCAGCACAGGTCACCTGTGGGCCAGCTCTGAAGACAGAGCACCGCGTTCGTTGGTTCTAGTTGTGGTGCTTTTAAACCAAAGGCCTGTGCTTTAATAATGATGGAAGTATGAAGTCAGGTAGAGGAAACATGGATGCCTCCAACTCAGGCTGCTCTGTCACGGTGGCAAGGGTCAGAAGGAGCTCAGGGCCCGAGATGCAGTCTGCTGTCAGGTGGGGACCATGTGACCAAGAAGCTGGGGCCTACTAACTGCACCTGCATTCTGCAGATGCAGCCTGCTCAGGTCCAACTGCATCTCCCATCTGTGTGCTTGGTTAAAACCATGTAAGAGCCAGTGCCACAGAGAAATAATTCTGCCACCAAGCTAGATCTCCCAGTACTCTGGGAGGCTGAGGCAGGAGAATTGCAAATTGGAGCCCAGTGTGGGTGACTTCTCAAACTGTCTCAAAAATGAAGAAAGAAAGAAAGAAAGAAAGAAAGAAAGAAAGAAAGAAAGACAGACAGACAGACAGACAGACAGACAGAAAGAAAGAAAGAAAGAAAGAAAGAAAGAAAGAAAGAAAGAAAGAAAGAAAGAAAGGGCACTGGGGATAGAACTCAGTATGGATTGGTTTCAATTCCTGGTACTATAAAAAGAATATTTAAATGAAATTAAAAAAAATAAATGCCGAGAGACTCTGAGAGAGGCCATTTCTGATACATCCTGTTTCTTATAGGTTCTGGAAAAACAGGTCCTCCCAAAGAAAAGGACACTTCATGTGGAACATTAATTCACCTTTTTCTAATTCTTAATCACATTCACCCCAATTTTAGCAGCTCTGTGGGAGGAAATACAAAACATGACACTCTTTGCTTCCAGGTTTGAGCAGGCATCTTGTTTCTAAAGATAGTGTTTCTCCCCAAACCACACTGAGCCTCATGGTCCTCACCAGAAGTTACATTTCACACTCTGTGTGTCCTTCTGGGGACACCATGCTTGCAGATATGTCAACAAATTGTTCACCATTTATTTTCCTTGCATTCATTTGCTCACCGCAGTCCTTTGTGACATGGTGCAGTCATGTTGGTGTGGTGCCTTGACACTAGCATTCACGGGGACACACATGTGTGCACACACACTTCTGTCACGCTTCCTGTCTCACTACCATTTGGAATGAGACTGCAAATTTCTGGCATACAGTTTTCCCTTCCCCAAATTTTCCCCTTTTTCCATCTGATGGTGGAATTGATTTGTCTCAGGCACGCCAATACACATATTTCATGTAATGAAGTAAAATGTGCTGAAATGTAGAACTTCACAGTGCCATTCAAATGCAGGCAATAAAACAAAATTTGACTTGGAAACAACAAGGAATCTCCGTACTAAGAACTGTGCAAATAAGAACAGCTCCCAAGATTGAGGATTCAGGAGAAGTCTCTTGTGAGATGTGTGGGTCCATATCTCTGCCAGTTATCAGTGTGTGTCACTGCCCCTGCCCCCTTTGCTGCGATGCAGTAGCTCCCTGGGAGCTGTGATGCAGGGCCAGGACTCCAGACAGGAAGGCTGGAGGGCTTCTGTTTCCCAGGCTGGTTTCTCAGGTGCTCGCCACATCAATCCTAGGCTCTTTGTCCTTTAGAAAATCCAGCCTCAGTGATTGTGCTCTAGTTCACACAGAGACATTCTCCTTCACAAACTGTGCATGGCTCTTTTGAGACAACATCATTACTAAAATGTGGAGGCCAATTTGGTCCTTCCAAATTCAATGAAATAGATGCATGCCTTAAAAAGAAGTAATGCAGATATCAAGTTTCTGTTGGCTTCTAATAAGTAGGGGAAGAAGAATGTATTAGAAAATGCTTATGGGAATGCCTGGCCTCAGGATCTTACTTCATAAATGAGTTGGCAGGAAGTCTGTGTGTACTTGGGCTTGCTTGTTGTGAGCACAATCAACACACTGCTGCAGAGAAGGAGATAATGTCCGTGGCCTGCAGTGCCCCCAGCTCCCAAGCCCCCAGAACACAGGCAGGCTCAGGAGGGTCAGCCTCTCCATGGCCAGTGACCTGCAGGATCGGGGGAGAGGACCAATGACAAACAGGCTTGGCTGAATTCAGGTTCCCGTCCTGCAGGACATCTGTGTGTCTGTGAGAAACCACACACACACACACACACACACACACACACACACACACACACACACACACATGCATGCGCACACATGCACACACACGCACGCACACATGCACACACACATGCATGCGTGCACACACACACACGCATGCATGCTTTTTTATGCATCATGGTCTTTGTTTTTCTTTAGTTTTTGTCATATTATTTAATGTATTTAAAATATTCTGATACTTCAAAAAGTTAAGACATCTTTGTTTATCAAAAGAGAGTACCAGAGTTTAAACATTTCTGAGAACTTTGATTAAGACTAAGTTGCTCAATGCCTGGTGTGTTATGTTTTGCAATCCTTGTTGAATATCATCAATATCACAGTGAAAAATACTGGACCCAAAGCTGCGTAGACCCTCCACAGCTGGTGAAGCAAAGTGATGAAGGTGGTAGAATACTAGACTCCCATCCTGACCACCTACTTTCTGACCACGTACTCTCAATCACTGAACTCAACCTTCAGTGCAATTAAGGTTAACTTATTCAAAGGTGAAACCTTCATAGACCAAGACAGAGCAAAAATCTTAGGAAGTGCTCAGCAAGTATTCCTTAGCCAGCATGGGTTGGTCCCAATTTTTTCCTTTTAATCTGTCTAAAATGTTGACACTCTGCTTCTAAAGATAGAAAACCAGAAACCCTTCATATAAACACAAGGTGCCAGTCTCATCTGCAAAGTGAGCATTATTAAGTAAGTGTTCTGGAGGCCTCTGGAATCTAGCCTGAGCTCTCAGAAACTTGGGAAACTTGGACTTCTAAAGTTCACGTGAATAATCTAGTTTAATAGTTATCATGTACTGTCCTTAGAAAAAAATAAAAAATATCTATGTATGAATAGGACCCATCCTGAGCAGAGGAGATGCCTAACCTTTTCAGGGACATGATAACAGCCATGGCACTGTGATCCCAATATACCAGACAGACCTTCTATGACCCCCAACACACTGGCTGGGCCAACTCTGTGCAACCTCCTGCCCCAGGCTGCATCTGGAATCCCGACCCCAGAATCTCCAGGCTGCCTTGGAGTTTTAAGCAGCTCAATGTCCCAGGTCAAGGCTGGACAGACATTAGCTTGCTGGCAGGATAATCAGACCACTTCACCGTGTTCCCGCAGCTTCTCAAAGCAGGCATCATGCTTAGCAAGAAAACTTGCTCTTGTTTTCTGCTGTTCCAATCATATCTGCAGAGAAGGAAGAAGTGTGGAGAGTGATCTAAGATAGAGACCAGGCACAAGGACTGGGCATGAGTGAGGTGAGGTGAGGGCAAGGTGAGGCGTGACAGCACTGCTTTTACAGATGATAGACCCAGAGAAACTGAGTAACTGGCTGAAGTCACTAAGTTTAGAGAGTATTAGACTCGAATCTCAACCATCTAGTCTTTGACCATGTGCTCCTAACAATCAAACTCAAACCTCAATACAGCTAAAGTTAACTTAAAATTTAAAAAAATTCACAGACTCAGAGCAAAATCTTTGGAGGAACTGAGCAAGACTCCCTCATTCTCATCATCTTCAGCCGAGCTGTGCGACACAGTGGCCACCAGCCCTGTGCACATCCCAGTGGGTGACTCCCTGGGAAAAAAGAATGCTGCACAGCTCATGAATTGCTCCGTAACGGTTACTTGGGAGCCTTATCATATTTTAGGTTAGGCAGCTGTGTTACTAAAATTAGTTCCATCTGTCTCTTTTTTGAAACACATTTAGTATTTACTGGAATGTGTACGATCACCCAGGTGATTCCGTAACTCAATCCCTTTGCTCCCGGGCAGGGCTGGTCTCCTCTTACTCATCAGGCTAATTTTGCAATGAGCCATAGTTGGTCTTTCATCTGAATGCAGCCACATAACAATGCTGAACTTGAAGATTTCCTGCCTGGAGAACAATGGAGCCTGTTGGGTTGGTGTCAGGGTTGTCCGGTTTATATTCTTCTCAAAGTCAATTCCTTCTCAACTCAGAGTTACTTAACGATACAAATTACTTTCTCTATGATGATGATTTTTTAAATCTTCTTTCCCTTTTACAATATACCCTTAGCTGTTTTTTAACTTGCTTTATTGTAGGCTTCAAACACTCATGACAGGGGCAGGTCAAACACCTCTTGTACCAAAGGAGCCAGTGACAACACAGTCTGGGGAGAAATAGAGCCTTCCAATGCCTGCTGGGGCAGGAAAGGACTGTCCCTCAGCTGGAAGCAGTCCTGATGGATGGGCAGCTCTGCAGGGTCAAAACAGGACAACCTGCCTTACGTTGGCATGCAATCTCAGGTTTCTTTTCTTATTAGCCTAAGTGCTTATTTCTTTATAGCATCTTATTTTTTCTGGCTTATACAATATATTTCCATATTTCATTTATGGTGGCAGAGTGGTTCAAATTTTAATTCTTTAAAAATGCCACATATGACTTTTTCAAACTAGTGAACTAATTTTTTCATGTACATCTATGAAGAGGCTGGGCTTTGAGAAGTAAATATAAACTCATCTTCCAATATATCAACACAGAGTGGCAGCTGAGACCAACGATAATAAGATCCTAGGCAGTTAGTTGCTCATCACCGCATTGGCGTGGGAGCTGTCCTTCTACAGGACCGGGTGAGGTGGCTCTTGGTCCAAGCTCCGAGGTCTTGCAAACTCAGGTGACCCTGCTACCATGCACTAAAGCCAGTCAGGATGAGGTGATCTCAAACTCCTCTCCAAGTGGGCTGACTGCATGACTGATTTGTACGGGGGTCACTGTGCTTCTTTTTTAGTGTCGTCTAAAGAGATGGAAAAGGAGAGATTGATGGAGACCCAATTAGCAGCTGACCGGAGTCAGCAGTCCCCAGCCTCAGCTCACCTGCGTCAGGCTACAAACAGAGCTGCTCTCCAACCCCAGCCCCAAGGGCTCCTGAGGTGGATCCCAGGAGGAGAGGAGAGGGGAGAGTGTGCGGCATGAATGCTCGCTGGGGAGGCCTTCCTGAGTCAGTTCTGGAGCCCAGCAGGAGTGTGTGTATTTATGTTCTGACACTGGCTTGGAAATTCACCATCACCACCCCTAGCCCTGAGCTTCGCAAGGTCCGCCCACAACCTCAGGCACCAGCACAACAGGGAGAAAGTCAGAATTACAAGGTGTAATGAGCAGGGATGGTACAAGCACACACATGCAGTGAGATCTGAACAAGGCAGCACTGAGCTGGCGAAGGTCCGGTGGGTGGCCTGGCCTCTACTTCAAGCTAGAGAGCTTAACCTTCATCTACTTGCACTTTTTAGACAAGACAACAGGGTCAGGAGACAAAGACACCAACAAAGAAAGGGCATCTTCCAACCTTAAGCTCCCCCATATTCTCAGCAAGTAGAGGAACTGCAAGCTACATTCTGTGATTGTTCATGCAGTGGCTCACACCAGCATTCTCACTCTCTCAGGAGTGATGCGGAAAGCAGTCATCTCGGCTGAGGTGTGTGTAACAGTCACCACAGGAAACTGAATCTACCATGATGCAAACTGGCCAGGACTCGCTTGGCTGGTTGGGGTATAGCCCAGGTCTTCCTGCCCTTGAGACCCCCAGGGGACATTAGTGTTCAGTCAGGGCCGAGAAGGTCCCACTAGCAAAAGCCTCCCCAAATTTGAGGCACTTCTTGGATATAAACCCCAGAAAAGACCAGTTTTCCTACTAGCGAATTGCCTAGGCTACTATGAAATCCGTGCCAGTTGCAGATGTTCCTCCTTGAGCTATCTGTTTAACAATTGTTGGGGCTTACAATGCCCTGCTGGGACTTCTGACCCATCTTTTATTTTTGTAGAGTTCCTCGCATCCTGTTTACAGTGTCCCTTTCTTCGTACAGTACACTTTGTTCACACTGCACTGGAATTGTTGCTGACTGTATTGTACAGTGCAATACTATAGTCTTAAATTCTGTTACACATTACAGTACACCATGTAAGAGTTATGCAAATAAAAGTTAAATCCACAAGTTGGAGTTTTCTTTGACCATCTTTTGGTCCTGAATATTGCCCTGTGCATACTATGTACAATTCCTCATTTAGCAGTCTTATCATCTCATGACCTAGGTGCAAGAATGGAGCTTAGCGATTAAAGGAGGAATGTTTGTGTTAAGGAAAAGGCTTAATAAATGTGCTACTCTTATATAATGCCTACTGTTCTTTAAGCATTCAAAGAAGGGAAACTCAGAGCAGTGGGACATGGCACAGAGAGGGCATAGAAAGTGAGAACGGTTGAAACTCAGGAAAATAGTTTTATTTTTAGGCTTTATCTACAAAGCCAAGGTACAGCTTTTCTAGCTCCTGACTATAACACTGGTGATTGCGGTTTGAGCTTCAATCCCTTTGAGATATAAGATGATGTCCTCTGGGCTCAGGACAATGGGACATTTAAGCCTGAGGCTTTCCACGGCAGGACTGACACCAGAAGTAACCGTGGCCAGGGCTCTGGAGGAGCTAATCCTGTGGGAGCCTGGTCCTGCAGAGGGTGGGGCACGTGACAAGCCCTCTGCAGGAGCTCCACCCACGGGAGCGTGTGGGGCTTCCTACTTAGCAGCTCCTCACACACACACTGAGCGCAAAATGAAGGCTGGCAGATGTGCTGGGGGAACTCGAGAGGCCCCGGGCTCGTCTGGGTGAGTCTGCCCTTGTCATCCTGCCAAAATGGGTTCTGGCTCCCAGGCATCAGCGCTGGGCTGGAAAACCGGACTCTGCGGGGCACCTGAGATCGTGGCCTCACAGCACCCACTGACTAGCTCTCACCATAAAACTTCTTCCACTTTTTCCCCAGAGAACCTCCAGAAGTTAAAAGCAACAATTCTAGGAATACAGAGGAGGTGTCCAGGTCTCCGATGGGCCCTGTACCTATGTGCACATCCTGCCGCGCACCCCACCCCCACCCGCTGGCTGAGCCTAGACCTCTGCTGCCCCCTGTTGGTGTGGACTCAGAAGGAAGGAACTGAGTAAAAGTGGGCAGGAAACAGCCGGCCCACAGTGATGTCCTGTAGGGGGACCCAGGGTGGAGTTGCCGGAGGTGAGAGTGTGACTGGGGTCTCCGCCCCTTAAAGCTGAGCTCCTGCCTTGAATATGGTGATGGCCGTTCCCAGGATGTGGGAGTATGGAAGGGATTCCATTCCCAAAGGTCTGACATGAAAACAAATCTGAAATGAGAGAAATTCTCACAAGATGCAAAAACTGCTTAGGAGGGAAAATCCTTCAGTTGGGCATCTCTGGTTGTTTCTGACTGTGGTGTGTATATCACATCGGGGACGCCGCACCCCCAGGAGATGGAATGGCATGTGTGCAGAATGAGGGACCAGCTGAGTGTCCCCCCCACAAGGGGCCTGGCTGGTGGGCGCTCATACGTAGCCAGGCACAGCCTTCCTGGTGTCCATGTGGTCCCTGCCTCAGGAAGTCACACTTGACACAGGGATCAGGTCCCCTGAAGGACAAAATTTGTATTTGTAACTTAAAAAATAACAAAACGGGCCTTTACTCCATTATTACCAAACATCAGCTGTCCCTGGATCAGATGTATTGGATAAATAAGAGCTGATGAAGTATTCTTTCTCTGACTGTTTCTTATTCCCGAGTCTGTATGAAAAGCAATAAACTTGGGTGAAGGGCGGGCTTTGGAAGCAGGGATGGGACAGTGACGTCAGGCTGGACAGAAGGAAGCTGGCTGCATCGCTCTTCCCTAAAACATGCGCTGCACAAGAGCTTTCCTCTTTCTGCCTCCCTTGCACACCCTGCTCACAAGCAAAACTGGAGGCCATCAGAGGGCCAAGCAGGACAGCAGCAGCACTAGATTCATGGCCAGGATGGGCACTCAGGAAGGGGATGCAGCGGACCGAGGGATTAGATGCTGGGCTGCCCATCTCCTTTCCCAGGACAGGGACACCTGCCTTTCTCTCCATAGTCCAAAGTTCTGCAGAGGCCTGGAAAGAGGACTGCCAGTGGGAGGGTGGTGGTATGTTCCCAGACGCTGCCAGCTCAGGGCTCCAAAGAAAGACAGTGATTCCAGAGCTGAGGGGTCACAGGAAGAAGATCTCAAGTCCTGTCCCCACGGTGTTCACAGGGAGGTGACTGTCAGAGAGGCAGGTGATAGGGCACCTGTTCTCGCTTCTAGAGCCAAGAGCCGTTAAGACAGATGAGGCTGTGGGTAATAGCAGTGGACATGGGCACACCAAATGGAAGGCACAGTGTGGAAAGATGGTGTGTGCTGCAGGTGTGGCAAAGTGAAGGCTGCAAGCCTAACCCTGCCTCATCTCTCCTGGCAGCCATGTGGATGCACCTGTCCTCAGCCCAAGGTGGAGGGGATGTGGACCCAGCAGGGTAAGACTGGCTCTGGTACCTCCTCCTAACACCTCTGGAGACCGATGCACAAAGCCTGTGGGGGATGGTGGAGCACACCTGTAACGCAGCACTCCGAGATGGGGGATTGCATGGTGAGCTCAGCACAGGCAGCTTAGGAAATTAGAGAGATCCTGTCTCAAAATTTAAAAAGAGATACATAAGAAGGCTGGAGATATAGCTTAGTGCAAGATCCTGGGTCCAATCCCTAGTAACACACACACACACACACACACACACACACACACACACACACACGATACAGGATGAGACCCTTGGAAGGAACTCAAGTTTCTTAAGATTGAGCTCTAAGACCCCAATATGCTGTCCTCTTTGCAAATGTGACAAGGGCCACTGTGGCAGTTGCAGTTTTAGCATGCTGGTCAACACATAGATATATAAAAAGAAGGAAAAAAAAAATCCCAAGAACTTTCTAGTTCATTTTGATGTAAAATATTAAAGTAGTCTAAAACAGCCAGGTAAAAACAGTTGGGGGGTTTAGAAGGTCCCCAAAGTGCAAAGCACAGCTGCTCACAGATGACAGTGGTGACCAGGCAGTTGTGATTTCGGTCACAGCAAACAACGTACTCTCCCAGGGACACAAGGTGACAGTGTGAGCCTGACATATTGTCAGATTCTCTCAGACACCACTCGCAGCCAGACACTGGTGGGCCTCGCCACACCGTTCAGACTGGTTTTTAATTAGGAATGGGGAAAAGAGGGAGTGAGAGCCATGGTCACATGCACTTGACGGGAGCCACCAGCCACCACCCCACAGCTTGAGCCAATGTCCTTGCCCATGGGCTTTCCTGGAGGGAGAGCAGGCTGGGTAAGTACAGACCAGTGATGGAGACTGACTTCCCATCCCTGCATAAGTGGGAAGGGAAAGGGGGGGGGGGACAGTTTCCAAACAGCGATCATCTCCATTTGACAAGTGAGGCCTTAAGAGATTTAATCATTTTCTATCTGCTCTTTTTACTGGGAAGAGAGAAGGTATCTAAGTCACTAGAAAATGGGAACAAATACAGTGTACTGTTACATCCATACCTATGTACAGGGTATCATTTTCTCTGTAAAAGAAAGCAGTTTTGTAAGTGTTGGAGGCCGTAGCATGTACACAGCTCCCTGGGGGTGTTGGAAGAGGTGTTGTGTTATATTTGTTATGGCATATCTTATTCCTGGTCCTCAAGAAGCTACTGGTCCAGGAAAGAAGACATTGGCCTACAAGATGGACACCAAGTGGGTGCAGGTGGCAGTGATGCCCCCTTTCTCAGGGGTCTCCTCACCACTGGGAGCATCCAAGCATGGGGTGGCCCAGCCAAGGGACCTCACTCAGACGTTCAGGGAGAATCCCTGCATCCGGGGGAATGCTGGGCCATGTGCTCATCACGTGGCCTCTTTCTCCCCCAGAGGGCCTGGGACTTGCACATTCTGGTCTTGAGGCAGATGTGATGTGAGCTCAAGGTGGAGGAGGTGCAGACAGCAAGGGTAGGGGCAAAGCTCAGAGGCCTGGGAGCTGTGTGGGGAAAAGAGCAAGGTGCCAGAGACAGGAAGTCAGAAGGCATCGTGCACACTAAATCCAAAGCCCGGGACACTACAGTGGCACATCCCAGCTGTGAGTACCTCTTTGGAAGTAATGTGCAGCAAGGTCATGGACACAGTATCTTCTGCCACCTGCGCTAGAAAGAGGTTCTGGAACAGAAAAGCAGGTTGTCTGGGGAAGAGAGTCAGCCGTGTGTGTGTGTGTGTGTGTGTGTGTGTGTGTGTGTGTGTGTGTGTGAAAGAAGAGGAAGACAGAGAGAGAGAGAGAGAGAGAGAGAGAGAGAGAGATGGAGACAGATAGACAGAAAGACAGACAGACAGACAGACACACACACACACACACACACACACACACACACACACACACACAGAATGACAGAGAGGAGAAAAACAGTGAGAGACCCAGTAGGTGAGAGAAGGGAACAAGGGTGCCAGAGAGTTATGATATGGAAGAGTGTAGAAAGTAAGCCACTTGCTATCCTCAAAAAGAGTGCAATCCAAGTGCACAGAACCAAGATATTTTCAAGAGCTACATTTCAAAAACCCAGCAAGGTAAACGTGGAAAACATAGAGGCCTTATTCTAACTTTGCATGTGGAAGCCATAACTGAACTGGCCCATCAAAGGAGCATGGTGGCCTTGGAGCTGGTCCCTGGTCACTGGACACGGGTGGACACCTGTGGTGGACATGTGGAAGGAGTGGTTTACTCCGGAGGCAGCTCCTCCTGGCGAAGGTTTGAACTGCTAGCTCTTCCCATTCACTTGATTTTGTAAAATAAATCTAAGCAAAGGAATGTGATTTATGGCAATGACGATTTCCACTTCAGGAGATTTTCCCTTTTGTTTAAGAAATTAAGAAACAACTTTTGAAAGCTTTGCGACTAGTGCTGAGATATTCTTCTGTGAGAGGGTGGGCCATGGTTATTTTCTCTCTGTGAAACACACATTTTTCCTTTTCTAGAAGCACTGTCTGGCTAATGCCATGAGCTGTAGGGGAAAAGGAAGGAACAGAAAAGCCAGAAGGAAGCTTCAGGATGAGCATGCAGGTTGGCCCCAGCCAGAGGAGGGGCCACGAGCATGTGTCATGCTCCTGTCCCCTTCCTGGCTCTGGTCACCTACATCCCTGTGAGCAGCACCAGGCTCCCAGGTCATTCAGACCCATCCTGAGGCAAAGGACCAAGGAGACCCCTGTGTCCCAGCAGTAGGACCTGTGTCCCCTTCAGGATCCTTCCCGAGAGGCTGGCCCCTCTGGAGAGCATTGGCGCCACCTGTAGCATCTGTGCTTTCAGAGGGCCACAGCAACAATGAAACTACTGATGACCCCTGCTTGGCAAAATACAAACACTGGTCTCAACTCTTTGCTTTTCTGCTTCTCAGGGGCATTGGTGACTAGTGACAGCACAAAGTCCTGCCTGGGCCCAGCTCCACTCTACCTGTCTCATGAGCTGCTATGATGGGCAGCGTCCCTGAGTAGGGGACCCCCTTGCTTGGTATGGAAAGCAGAGAGGCTCAGATGCCAGGACTTCAGGAGCCACATGGCACGGCCCCAGGCACACACCGAGGACGGGTGCAGAAGCCCCTCTGCCACTCTGACAGCTGCACCCACACAGGGTGCTCAGCTTCTGAGGCTCCAGCGGTCGACCAAAGCACAGCACATGTACCCTGCCTACAGCATGAAGAAGAGCTTAGCGAAACCGGTGTTCAACTGCTTCCTGCAACACATGCAGAACTAGGTGTCAGTCCCCCACCATGCCCAAGGGCTCAGCACCACTGTGGTCTCTGGTTAGGCCCAGAGTTTGATTTGGGACTGAAATTAACAACACAAATGTTTGGTCTCCAGCCCAGCCACCAATACGCCTTATTTAGGGACTTGTTAATGAGGAAATACAAAGGGACATGGCGGCAAACCTGGATCTCCTGCTTGGAGGTCTTTCCTTTTGGAGGAGGTTAGACAGGGGACGAGAACAGGGAAAGCTGGGTGACAAGTGGCTATGTGTGGAACCAGTCAGCGAGCTGAGTATCCAGATCCCTCTGGCATGGATCTGATTGGCAAGGCACATTTTACTTTAAAGGAGCCTTGGCAATAATGATTTGCCACCTGCCACAGTGAAGTGGCCACTCTAACATGAGGTTTTATAAACTTCGAAAGTAAAGACTCCTTTACAAACAAGGAAAATACTCAGTGTGGCAGACACCATTCTGGGTTTTAAAAATAAACATCTCCTATTCCACGATCAACAGTGCATATCTTGGTTCTGGGACAGTGCCCGGTCAGCGTACTCGGGAGGATGCGAGCATCGACCAAGATCCCAGCTTCTAAATCTTACCTGGAAAATTCACAGTATGCAGCGCTCTGCGGCCACTTGCCTCCCTCCACCCTAAGAGAGTACCATGCACAAGACTCTGGCACCGGAGGACAGCTGTCTCACTGTCCTGGCAATCCAGGCCCAATGAAAAGTGGCACAATCTTCTCAAGAGCCAGAGGCTCCGATTCCCCACCCTTTCACATCCAGTGCAGAATGTCTTTTGACCTACGGAAGCCTTGGGGACTTGGAAGACAGTTTGTTCACCAATCGGTTCCAGACCCCACCTACTCTGGGTGGTGCTGAGGGGACAGCGCATGGTGTCCTTGCTTGGGAAAGGAGAACCCCACTCTCACTGAGCCCCACTGCACAGGAGAAGAGCCAGCCCTCGGCAATCCTCAGCCTTACTAAGGAAACAATACACGCACGGGCCTCTTTCTTCCAAATGAAACCTTAACTATCAATGCAGCTGAAAGCTTCAAACATCCACATTGTGTCTCCCTTTGGATTTTCTGTGTCTCTTGGCAGTGAAGACTGACTCTGCCCTTGAAAACCAGCAGCAGGAGGCTCCCAGACATGTAGAGTAGCAAGTCGTTTCTTTCAAGGTGATTTTTAAAACATCCACTCTCATCACCACCACCTTTTCCATGCCATCACAGGCTTTGGTCATCAGACTTCTGACATCTATTTTGGCAGGAGAGGGTTCTCTACCAGCTTGCTAATGTATTGTGTTCTTTTAATTAACTTTAAAGCAAAAGGGGACAAAAAGAATCAATATTGTTTGGTATGTTGGGGACCTTGGAGTCATTCCCAAGCTGTGGAAGCTGACCTGGAGTTGGTTTACTTTTTTGAAATGAAACATTGGACCAGTATGGGTTCCTATCAGCGAACACCATGAAACAAGATTGGATAAACCCAGAAATTACAAATTCTTTCATGTAAATGTTTCTTCTATGTATATAACAACTATGTACAAGTTATGAAAAGTAAAAATTCTTTAAACCTGAAGATACTCAAACATTCCCTCACAAAACATTCAGTTTAGCTAAGTGCAAGGACAGGCATTTGCTTTCAGTGGCCTGGGACTGAGCTCCTTATCCTTGCTTTCAGTATATGCATGATCATTTGTTTACTCTATGTAACCCTGTCTCTCTGTTACTTGAGAAAGAATTACACCAAACCAGTGTGTTATTCTCAGTAGTCACTCTCAGGCTCGTACAATCCATCTTGGGCAGTATGAAAATGCTCATCATACACCCTGTCAAAAGTCCAGCAAAGCTGGGACACAGCAGTATGTGCCTATAATCCCAGCACTGGGGGAGGCTGAGGCAGGATGATCCAAGTTTGAACCCAGTTTGAGCAATTTAGTGATTTAGAGATACCCTTTCTAAAAAGAAATAAGAAAATAAGAAGGGCCTGAGGGTGTAGCTTAGTAGAGAAGCCCAGGGTTTAATTTATCATGCCCTCCCTCAACAAATAACCCAACCAGAGGAGATTATGACAAGAATTTTTATCTTGACTCACTAGGAGGGGTGGCTTTCTCTCCATATAACATGTATGGCTCCATTCTCCCTCATCAAATGAAGCACAGTTTCCCAAGGAATAGTAATGACTGGATGGGCAATAGCAGGAGCAAACTCCAGGGAACTGCCTGTTGTCAGCTGTCTCCGGGTGGGTAGGTGGGCGATGGGCCCTCGCATCTGCAAGATACTCTAAGATGGTGCGCCGGCTCTGCCAGTCTACAACTTCAGGGAGAGCCAAGGCTGCCCGCTGCTGCACTCTGGGCTGGCAGACCTGTATGTTCCCGCTCTGCTCCCACCCTTCCTCTCCTGCTGCCCTCTTTCCCCTCCCTTTCTCTCAGCCTCTCTGGCCTCTGTCTCTGCCTCTCTTCTTTCCTCTACATCCCTTTCTCTTCCCATGAAGAGACTCTAGCTTCTGTAGACACGTTGAAAATTCCCCTTGATCTCCGAGGTATACCATGCCCCAGGAGCAGGTGGGCAAATTAATTTTTTCCTCACTTTATTAGCAAGTATGCAACTCACACTTTGAGCTGGGCACTGCTCTGAACCTCAGATTTTAACAGAGAATAAGACATAACTTGAAGGACTGGTAAAAACAACCAGCCTACACCTTTTCTTTCATTGGAAGGTTAAACATGGAAACATTGGAAAGATCCACTATCAGGTCTAAATAATGAGTTCACAGGCACTTCATCAAGCAAAAGCATATATATATATATATATCAGGCCAGGATTTAATTAGATCCTGTTGACTAACTACAAAGAAAACACACTGGGTTCTTTCCACTCTAAAATTTGTGTCTGGAACAGGCTCATGTGACTTTCCTTGGTTTCCTCTCCATTTGCCTGAGTGCGTTTCCAACTCTGCAGACAAAGCAGAGACAGAGAAATAGACTGATACACTGTTCTTTTCACAAATGTATGACACCACTTATGCTGAGGTAGAAGACTAATTTTGCAAACAGGTCCTCAGACTGGAGCATGATGAGTAACTGGCACATGAGTCAGCCCGTTCAGGTCATCTAAATATTCAGTATTTCGGACTGATTGATGAGAACTGTATGGAAGCGATGTTGGCTTCTGCTTCCAGCAAGCCTGTGTGTCCCTGTGCGAGCAATTTGGGAAGCGTGGGACCCACCTTCCTTAGAAATGGCAGGGAGGAGGGGCTGCGAGACTTCTATTTTTGTCAGACTTCAAGACAAACTTGACTGAGATGTCAAATCGCAGTGACTATGCCTGCCACTAAATATGCTGAAATATGCACATCCCAGTGGCTGGTGTCTGCGCACGGCGAGCAACGAGTTCTTCCTTCCCTAGAAAGACAGACAGCTCTGTGTGCACACAGGCTGGGAAGGAACAAAAGTGCGAACCTGATCAGATCCTTGGGGCTCTGAAGGAATTTCAATGGGTTCTTTGTCTCCTCTGAAACATGGCTGAAACCAAAATCATTAATTAGATTATAAGTCTGGTAACCGGCAGTGGTGATGGGCTGTATGTGGATCCAGGTGACTGCTGCAGAGCCACCTAAAACATCCCCCCATCACCCTTTGGTTTTATGTATTTAATCAACTATTCAATTTACATTAACTTAGCATCTTCTGTTTGTCAAGGAGCCTGTGATCAGGCTCCATCTTTAACTCTAGGTTAAAAATGATAAAATGACAAAAATAGCCAGCTAGAGTGGCATGCCTCTATAATCCAAACACACTCCTGTAATCCCACCAACCTAGGGAGCTGAGGCAGGATGATCACAAGTTTGAGCTTGGCCTGCAACTTGGGGAGACCCTATCTCAAAAACAAACAAACAAAAAAATGAAGAAAACCTAAAAGGGCTGGAGTGGTAGCTCAGTGCTAGGGCCCTGGGTTCCACTCCCAGTGCTGCCATGGAAAATGAAAGCGTCCCTGTGATCATCACCACTGTGGTAAGAGCATTCGCATAACCCTTTTACTTTCCACAAACATTAGCTTCTTTTTGCAGCAACCTCTATACATGTGATTCTTTACATTATGCTCAGTTGCACATGCATGGATACCCTCTCCCACTCTCTGGAACCTGTTGAAAGTAGACAGACTGCATCTAGGGTGCCATGGTCCAGTTGCCTCTCAGGGCATCTAGCTAGCACTATGGTCCTCTGCTGTCTGCTGCACACCTGCCTCATTCCTCATGGAACTATCAGTCTCCTACCTTCACCCCAGAGCACCCTGCAGCATGGCCAATACAGACCCAGTGTCAGCCCAAGAGTTACATGTGCAGGGAGCCAGGCTCTAAGAACCTGTATAGTGCATGTGGCTGTTGCCTCTGGAGGAGTTGCATTTTCTAAACCCAGCCTGGCTGAGAGGAAGGACCTTGGCCCAAGAGTGTGTCCCTAGGACCTCAGATTTTCAGTGGTAGAAGGAATGGACTTGAGAGCATGCGGGCCACATGAAGACTCTTTTTCATATTGTACTATGTGTTCACATAAACCATACACTCCAGAAGGCCAAGAGGAGCCTCAAAAATCCAACAAACTGAACAACCCCAGCAACGAACTCAAACCCAGGTGGTCTGAAAACAAGCATGGACCATAGCTAAGTAACAAATCATTGCCTGTGTAATAGACACCCAGTGTGTGACTCCTCTGGCCCTAGCCTCTGAAACAACATGTCCCTGTCCAGAAAGTATCTCCTTGGGCTCTGGTGTCCACAGGGCACAGCATGGCACCACCAACAGTGTGAAAGCACCCTGGCTCATCCGTATGGTGAATGCTTACAGTTTTTAAAAATAGTATAGTAAAAGACACATTGCCCTTAATCCCCACCACAGCCACTTTTCTAGTCACTAGGACTAAATACTCGACACTTGCAAATTCAAGGAGAAGCTTAATTGGGCTTGTGGTTAGAGTCTGTGGTCAGCTGGCTCCAAGGCAGAAATCACCTGACAGAAGAGCCATGTGGAGGACAGCTGCTCACATCATAGTGGTCTGGAAGGAAGGAAGACTGGGAGGAGATAGGGGAAGATTGCAGTTCTTTGCAATTTTATTTCTTCTAATTTGCTGTTGGCACTGGACAGCAGTACTCTCTATGTTTTATCACTCCTCATAAAGGCACTCAGGAAAGAGAATCCCACTAAGCAAGGACGAGGACTGTAAGTGGGATTCATGGCAACTTGTCTTTTATTGTAATAATTTTTAAAATCATGCACATTTGCTACATATTTTAATCATCTTTTGTGCTTGTACATGTCTCAAGGATGCCTTTAATCCAGGGATTGAATCTAGATTGGGATTACTGAAAAACATTATGCCACAAGAACAACAACAAAAGGTGCTAAATGTAAACTATGATGCTATAGCCAAGTTGGATGCAACACGCCAGCCATACATACACTTCAGAGCAGCCCAGTACCAGGGAAGCATCTGTAGGGAAGTCCACATGGGATCCCTGGACATGTTCTTTGTGCGTGACTGAACACACTGGCAGCAGGCAGCCTGGGAAGCCAGGCGACCAGAGTGCTAGTAGGTGAGTGGTGGACAGGAGACCTGCCTGGGGTGGGACAGATTCATCAGGGGAAGAGTGAGGGACCTGAGCTTTGTCAACCCCATCTTAGGCTTACACCCTGGGCCCTGTCCCTGATCTGAGCAGGGATGATCCTTGACCTCTTTTCATTTAATTATTTCCACTGGGTTACTTTTCTTTCGTAATCTTGATCTTTTTAAAATGATCCTTTTCAAGCCTCATCGTTTGTCTCTACCAGTGGTTATCCAACAGGCTTGGGGAACTTATCCTAGGACTCCTACAACCACAGACAATACTCACAAGGATGGTAATGGCTGGGTTCTAATAAAACTTTATTTCTATGAACAGGAAGTGGGCAATATTTGGTAGATGGACAGACCACAGTTTGCCAGTCCCTGCCCTAGAAAAATCCATCACTCCTAAAATGATCTCACCTGGTACTCTCCAGGGTGGTCACTAAAATCATAGGCACAGCGTCTGGAAGGAATAATCGACACTGAGAACAGGATTTCCTGTGTGACTGCCTCTGATCCCATGTGGCTGTTGGACATTGGGGGTAGTGGGTCAGGACTGAGGGGGCTCACAGTGTGGGAGCCACACATGGGTTTGAGGATGTTAGATGAACTAAGGTGAATTTGCCTCATTAATAATTATTCTGTTCTGGTGATACATTGGAGCAATGGTAGGCTTGCCATAATGAATTAAGGAGGAAGCACATCCTTAATGTTTTGAGATGCTCATTCTGTAACATTTGGAGTTTGGCTCTGCCCTCCCATGAGGAAAAGTTGTTTGTGAAAGCTGTCTATCCATGTCACAAACCTCTCTGTGACCCACAGATCTTGTCACGAGAACAGAGAAGGCAGAAAGGATGTCGGGGCTCCAGGTGGACTTCTCAGGAGGTCATGGAGATGCCACTGCATATGCCTCATTGTCCCAAACTAAGCTGGTTCCATTCCTTCCTGCATTTGATGGCTAAAATCCACCCAACTGTGGCCCAGACCTTTGGTTGACAATACCTATAAATGAAATATAACAGCTAAATATCTATTTTCCTGGAATAAATTTGCTCTAGGGTGTTGGTGCTATTTAAATTACAATAGTCACTTTTAGTTTTAAAGGTGATCATCAAAAAAGGAGAGTCTTCCATCTCCCAGTGTGTAAAGCAGATGTTACCTGGCCACTGTTCCTGAAGTAGCTTCTGCTCAGAGCCACACTGAACATGCAGGAGCTGCTTTGGGGCTCAGGAAGGTAGGATTTCTGAGTCTGGAATGGCTTGTCTTTCTGCCTGGCCCAGAGACTGAGACACTGGGCGCTCTATGCCAGGGTGTCCTTCCTTCCTAGCTCTGGGTTTTTCCTTGGTGGCAGGAAGCACCAAGGACAGAATGATTTGCCCTCCCAGTAGCCGCTCAGACTCCACTTCTGTGCCTATCATTAGCATTGATTGCTGCACCTAAACCCCAGAGCTAGAGATTTCAAGGGTCCTCCTTGGTATCTCACTCTCAAAGGCAGGCCCAGAGCTATTTATTTTTTAAGTGCCATCAAATGGCCCAAGTGATGAAGAGCATGCTTCTTACATAAATAGAAAAAGCAAGCTACTGGGTGCAGAAGAAGGGGGCTTCCTACCAGGAGCTCAATCTTGGAGTCGGGATGCCCAGAAGTAACACCATTGGCTTGGGATATCTCAAAGGATATGAGGAGTGCTTGTTCTGGGCATGCCTGGACCTCATGACAGCTTTCCCTATAATGTCAACAAGGCTTTCAAAATGGCACACATGGATATCACAGACCACAATGAGGTGACTACCGCTGTCAAGAGAAGTAATCTAGTGTTCAATCAGGACAGCAGGAGAAAGTGGACAGCAAGGTCCCTGCAGGGAGCAGTGGCTCAGGCACCGCAGCACCTTGGGGTGAGGTGCAGTCTGGTCTCTCCACCCCATGGCCCTCATGTTAGCAGAGCATTATTGCCCTTGCCCTACATTCATGACTGAGGACACAGTCTTGAAGAGCAGGGTTTCCCAGCTGCTTAAGAAAATTCCACTATGGATAACTCTCTGGATGACCTGGGTATGGGGGTGCATGCCTGTAATCCCAGCACTCAGGAGGCTAAAACAGGAAGATCACTCCAAGGTGTGGACAGTGGATTATATAGTGTTCATATCCAGCCTACTACAAAACAAGCATCTATGTCAAAAAACAAAGCAAAACCCAAGTTGCTAAAAATATCAGATGGACGAGGAAAGGGATCATTAAAGCAGTGCTTATGGAAAAGAGGACAAGGAAGGACCCCTGGGTCCCACCAGGAAGGGGTGAAGTTTGTAGAAAAGTGGCACCGAGCCAGCCTTTGAAGGGTGGGCAGGAGGTGTTGGTGTGGATTGGGTGCTCTGTCTGGAGTTGCTGACAGGACAGTGACCAGGCTGGAGAATGACCCCAAGCCCCGGAGTAAGGTGTTGAATTTTGTTTCTGTGGGAAATAGAAGAGCCTGGCATAGCTCAAGTGGGAAAATGCTAAAACTATACTTTGGGATAATTGATCCGCAAACAGCGAGTGGGATGCATTTGTAGCGTGTGGAGGGGGTGGCTTTCGCGGTGCCGACCCAGGAGAGGGATAATGAGAGACTACTCTAAAGTGGCGGTGGAAGGGATGGAAGAAGGATGCAGCAGTTGGGAGAGCTATTTTAGAGACAGAATTGGCAGGAAGTAGCCACTGATTGGCTGCCAGATTAATTATCCCAAAGAATAGCTCAGGCCTCGCCATTCAGCTACACAAAACCTTCGGTAATTTCCCATTATCTACAGAACAAAGCCATAATCTCCTCACTAGAGACTGTTGTGAGCAAGGCACTGTGACCCTCTTCGACCTTCCCTACTTAGGCTCCAGGCTGGCTTTCCCGACCATTGCCCTAGGAAAGCCGCATATCCTTCCTAGGCACTTCTACTCATCTTCCCGCCTGCATGCATCTTCCCTCTTCTGTTGCTATTTGAGCCAATCTTACTTTTCCATCAAGGACTGCAACAGACACTATGATCTTCATGGTATCCCTGTTCCTGTTTTGCTTAACATAATTCATACCCTCTTCATAAGGAAATCACACTTTATTGACAGGGACTTACCCTGTTTGTCAAATCCTAGACTGTGCCATGGTTATCCATCAATACAGCTTTCCTTCTTTGCCAGAGTACACAATTTCTGAGCCCAGAGGATAGTTGTGACTCATATTCTTCTCTCCCACACCATATAACACAATACCAGGTCAGTCAAAGGAATTACTAGTACACTAGTTTGATGGGTAACTTTTAGAAAAGATGGGTCTCAAAGCATCCTTTGACAAGCTGCAAAAGCAAACAAATAAAAAAATTGTTCTACTGCCAATCTAGAGGCTAAGCATATGCCTTTGACCCCACTCGGAACAATGACATTGGGTTACACAGTTTCTCTTGATATCTCAAGGTCTCCCCTGTGGCTTTGGATCCCTCCAGACCCTGATCTGAGCATGTTCAAAGACTGTATTTCCAGGCTGCTCTGAGACTGTGGGGCAAACCAGAGAAAGAGCCTGATGCCAGATGCAACCAGGGAGGTGTGAGAATGAGGATGGCAACCACACCATTCTCTCTTCTAGAACGAATTGCACTCTGGCTGATGTGTCCAAGCAAGGATGTGGGGGAGCCTCCCAGCTCAGCCCACTGCTCTTGCCTTGTCTGATGTGCATAGTCACGTCCCTGACCCCAGTGTGGACTGCCCTACAGTGCTCAAGACAGCGGAGCTCAAGTGGGTCCATAAATGGAGAGCCCTAGAAGAACCATCTGAACAAAGTGGGGCCCCTAGCATGCACAGGTTCTGAGTACACTCAGGATGTGGTCAGGGCAAATGAACCTTTGTGTCATGTGCAGCTGGAGACAGGGTCATGGCCTCTGGACTTTTGTTTATTTGATTAGGAATTTTGTAGAAATTATATTAGTGCACATTTGAGTTACATGATGATTGCATTTCTTGAGGGGAGTTGATACATATGCACAATACATCTTCACTCTTTTTATGTCTTCTTCCCTCCTTTCTCTCCCTCCTCCCTCCATCTCTTTGTCCCCTTCCCTTTTGTAAAAGATCTACTTCCCAGTTTCCTAAGCTCTAACTTTTATTTTTGCTCTTTGATTTATGCATATGCTAGGCTTTTCATAAAATTAAAATGGACCAAAGATCTAAATATTAAAGCAGAAACACTTAACCTGTGGAAGATAAAATAGCTAAAACTCTTGAAGTTATAGAAGTAGGCAAGGACTTTCTGAACTGAATTACATGAGAAATAACATCAAGATCAACAAATAGGGATCATATCAGATTAAAAAACTTCTGCACAGCAAAGGAAACAACCAATAGAGTGAAGAATCTGCAGAAGGGGAAAGACATTTGCCAGCTACTCCTTTGACAGAGGACTAATATCTAGAATACATAAAAAGCCCAGCTGGTTTTAGACAGGACACACTGCTGCAAAAGAGGGACTCAAGAGCAAGCATGGACACACCAGAAGTCTCCAGGCATCCCAGGCCCAGGCCCCAGGAAACCCATATTGCTGCCTACGTTGCTTGTAACTTTGAGGATGGTACCCTACTGTAAAGGATGGATAAGCAGATATACTTTACTAAAAATCCTGGAATCTTTGGCCTTGCTCTACTTAGCTCAATCAGTTCAGCAAAATCCTTCTGGAACATCAATGACATGACATCTCGGTCACAATAGATTCATAGGGTGTGCACACAGTTCGGAATTCCAAGTGCATTTCCTTGTGACAGTCAAGTTCCCCAGTTAAATCATGTGATGCAGATGAATCAGAAGCTCAATTACAAGGGCTGTAGGGACCTAATTGTGTGTGCAACTGGGTGCTCTGACAGGCAGAGGCCAGCCCAGATGGGGGAGCAGCTTCAGCCCCAGTTCCAGGAGTAAAGAAGGAATCAAAAGCAAAGGAAGGATGGAGGTCACTTCTTTCTGCTCTAGTCCTGTGTGTGTTGGGGATAACTTCCTTTTTGTTTCCCATGGCCTCTATCTTTGGCTTCTCACTAGATTGTTTCTTTTGACTAGTAAGGAACATAATTCTTTGTCTCTGTCTGTCTTTCTCTCTCTGTCATCTGTCTGTCTCTGCAAGAATAGTTCCACAAACAGCGAGTGGAAGCACTTCTGAATTTTATAGAGGACTCTCTGTGAGCTCCTCTGATGATCCCATTATACGTTTCCATCCCATGACCCTTTTCTCCCTGCATTTGAACTCCTGGAGACAGAGACAAGGTTTGCATTGGTGAACCAAGGACAGAGAGAACAGAGAGCACACATTCATCGCCTCAAGGACATTTCACCCAGAACTGTGGGAGGAAACTGGGATAGAGTGGGGGTGCAGAGTGGTGAGAGCCAGACGAGAGGGGGCTCTGTTCTGGTCGCATGCTGACAGAGAGGGCAGAGGAGGAAGGCAGGGAGAAGAGCTGGCAACAATGCAGAAGGGCATTTCGGTGGCTACTCTGTGAATCAGCTAATGGCTGTGTGGCTGCTGCTTGCAAAGAATGAATGAGGCTAAGGATTTTGTGTGACCTGGGACAAGAAGGAAAGAATGAAAATGGCAATGAACTTAGAGCCTGAACAAATTACACTTTACATCCTTTTCAGAAGATATGTGTATTAAGGATTTCTGTTCTATAGTCACTATCTTCAGGGCATCAGTGGAGAAAGGGTGAAGGAAGTAATTATTATTTTTTTTGGTGTCCTTGGCATACCATTGACATTCATCCAAAAAGCAAAGCTGACAAAATTGAGTCCATGACTCTCTGCAGATGACAGTCGATATATAAGCCCCACTTGGGAAATGGAGCTATAGCAAGAGCCACAGGCCTTTTGAACAAGCTCTATGCAGCCCTGACTGTCTTCACTGTGCTCTGAAGTGGGATGCAGCAGTGGTTTCAGGAGGGCTTAAAGCTCAGTGGAGGCAAATGCTAGTTAAATTAAGCACATCTGAAAGCAGACAGAACCTCAGATAATCTGAATAAGGCTTAGGCTAGCTGATTTAAATTTATAAATCAGTTCAAAGTATTGTTTTTGAAAAGGTGTGAATTATGTCAAAAGGGAAAGAAAAGACATTAAGATCCTACCTAGTGCAGCATGGCCTGACACAGAAGGGAGGCTGTAGTTCAAGTTAAGGGATGTGAATATGTACTTCTGCTCTGGTCCTATCTTGGAAAAGTATTTGAGAAGTATTATTTATACTTTGACTCTTAGAGACGTTATGCTGTCAGTCACAGTTAAATTAGATCGCACTATGAAGGAGTGGACGCTTACTAATTTGAGGACCATACTGAAACCTGAAACTACAAGCTTATCTTCTTGTTTAGGTTTGTAAAAACTTCAGAAACCCATCACTTTTTCCACATCAGGGATCATTGTATGTGCACCTTTCTAATTCACCTCTTTGTGTGTGCAAAAGCAATAAACCCTATGTGCACAGACAGATTCTCAGAGCAGAGGAGAAAAAACTATTTCCATTATTTCCTCAAATGTTTTTGTGGTTTTATATAGAATATGTTGCAAATATTCCATGAATCTGCAACATGGAATCACTCTTTAATCTTTTGCATTAACTGCTTGGTGGAAATGACAAACCTCTTGTCACATGCTTAGAATGAAGCAATAGAACATTTTTGAAGAGTTAAAGGAAGCAAGTAGTTTTGGTGGGTTCCTGCGGAGTGGCAAGGACTTTGGTCTGGATCCTGGCCCATGTTGTAGAAGCCAGCGATTACTGTCATCAGGGTGTTTCCCTGCAGTCTATTTTCATCAGTTTCTTAGTATAATACGAGAACGGTTTGGACTGGTGTAATGGACAGCCTGGGTCATCATCACTCAGTGTTACAGAGCTTCTGGGCTTCTAAAAGTCTCGTTTTCCTCCATGGTCCAGGTTGATGCCATCTCTCTCTTCATATTAGAATGGAAAAGTAGCCAAACTGCAGGTCATAAGCACAGAGCTGGAGCTTTTTTTTTTTTTTTTTTAATGTTTCTCTCTTCGATCCCCAAGGCAGAAAAGGTCCCTGCAGTGTCCTTCTTCCTTTTCTTCCCACGACTCACACCATTGCTTCCCCCTAAATCTCCCCACCGCCACTTGCCCGTATACAGAGAAGCTCTGCCTGGGGTGCTGTGAGCATCTGAGTGTGTTGTTGCATAAAATTCAGCGAGTGCTTTCAAAAACTTTAAACATCTTAAATTGACAAGGAAAAATTGGAAAAATTCACCAGCAGTAAATGCTTGCAATCCTCGCGAGCTGGGAGGCTGAGGCAGGACTGCAGCCCAGTCAGGGCAACTTAGGCACTTAGCTAGTGACCCTGCTTTAAAATAAAGAAAATTAAAAATAAAGGTTCATAGACATAGCTTGGTGTGAAAGTCCTGGTTCTATTCCCAGAACTGGCAAAAATGTAATATTCATGGGGTGCCATGTGATATTTAAATACATATATGCCTTTTGTAATACTCAAGTCAGCGTAAACATATAAACTACTTTCTGCCACTGTCTTCCTTTCCTTTCCTCTCTCCTTTCTTTCTTTCTTCCACTTTCCTGCCCTCGTCTTCCCTCCTTCTTTCCCTTCCTTTCTTCTTTCCTTCCTGTCTCCTCCCCCTTTTCTTTTCCTCCTCCTCTCCCTCCTCCTCCACTTCCTTCTCTTCCTCTTCCTCCTCCTCCATTTCTTCTCCTCCTCCTCTTCCTTCTCCTCCTCTTCTTCCTTCTCTTCCTCCTCCCCCTCTTCCTCCTCCCCTCTTCTTCCTCCTCCTCCTCTGGTTCTCCTT